>CM060680.1:153073414-153182943 GCA_030686995.1 Artemisia argyi | reverse complement strand
CAGATCTGCTAATTCAAAACTGTTTTTTTTTTAAACACGAACATGAAGACCTTGTAAATCCCTAGATATCGAGAGCCACCCGCTCTGATACCAATTGTGAAGATCGTTTAAGCCCTATCTAGGATATAGTAACAATGATTTGCACAGCGGAATAAGAAAATAAGAATCAAAGTTACTTCAAGGTTTTCTTTATTGAATATTAATAAAACTACTATAACTACTAATCTACTACTACACGCTCTATGCGTTTCTAGACTCTCATTGAAGAGACTAGCTATGAATGATATGAATGTAACCTAGACGCCTACCCTCTTTATATAGTAGAGAGAGGTTACAAACCCTAGCTTCCTATGAAAGCTATCTAACTATTACATATTAGGCCCTCATTGTTTCTTCTTTCTTCATTCTTGCTTGTAGGTTTTGTAATCTTCAAATCTTCAAATCTTCAAATCTATAATTCCTAACAGTGGTCAAGGTTGTGGGTTGGGGGTTGAGTAAGGTTCAAAATTGTCCGTCTTAGTTGCACTGTTTTATTAAATCCACCGCAAGTATATTGATTGAGATGCATGTCAAAATCAAAGCTAAGTAAGAAGAGTAAGAAAACCATCAATAAATGTGTTAAAAGTTTAACGAATTAGGCATATAAATTATTCACATTAAGCACTTTTCTAAAACTATGTTTGAGAATCAATAGAACTCAATTACTCAAGGAAGTGACATGTAAGCTGAAATGGTATAGGTGTTGTTACTATTGTTTTATTTGAACTACAAAATAAAGAATTTATGCATACATGTTTTCACAGTTGAGTTGTGCACTTAAAACTAACCATCTGATTCGTGAAGACTTTGAATACAAGTTAGATAATCTATGGCTAATCGTGAATATGCGGTTACCAAAAAAAACCATCACCATTAAAGGTATTGTCTAGATCCATGCTTTTTATATGATTTATAAATATGCTTTATGACTTTATGTTTATCAAACATTCATGTTCACGTGTCTGGCATGTGTTATATTTGTTTGCATTATTACCATTTAGTTATATAATGTAAAACATGCATGAAAAATCCTATAATTTGTGCTACTTTAATATTAGATCAAATCTTGCATTTTTTTACATCATATACCAGAAAATCTCATGATGTCGATCATATTAATGGACCTGTGACCCATGGATATGCAAGTTCCTTTAGTTTCTAACAATTCTGATAATTCTTCAAAGCATGCAGGTGTATAATGTGCTATAACCCAAGTCATTCCACCCTGATTGGTACCAAGCTGCTATACTTATTTTCGTTAATGATGCGTGGAATTGCGCCCTCGCAAAAGGTTTTACCTCTAAAGTGATCTTGAGAAGCTTGCAATCCCCACCAGGCAGTGTACCTGACCATTGTAGTATAGTATAGTGACAAGTACCGGGAGATTGATCGTTCAACTCAAAGAATAGTGTTCGCTAGGGTTAAAACTCGATTAAACTAGGTCTAGATGTGAGGGATGATTCTTTTTGTATTTTTATATTTTATGAAAAGCAAGTAAAAATCTCGGGTTTTGAAGGAGTAGGCGGAATTAGTTGCTAATCAACTAACCCAAATAACTACAAATGCAAACAAAATAAAATAAAATGAACTTAAAGTAAATGTGGCGAAAACAATAATAAGAGAAAATGTGTTTACTTAGATTTCACTACTCCCTAGCTATCCTTTACCGGTTGATTAGCTTGTTACAATTGCATGGATGACGGGTTATATTCCTTAATACCATTCGTAGGGCTGTGTACGATCTTCCCTAACTCTATAAGCTTCTACCTCTTCCTATGTCGAGCCGACTACTAGCTCCTAACATGGCCTCATTAGTAGTTACCTATGCATTAAATATAACCAATTTATCGTAGTACACCTCCGATCATGTTTCTTAAGACTTTCAAGCAAGTTACCAATTGTAAGTTTGCCAGTTTTCTTAAGCCTAACATCGAAATCATTCATCCACAACAATTATACGCAAACAACCAACCAATAATCAATATCTAAGTTTCATTACATCTAAGCAAACACAAAGAAAACTAGCCTAACATGTTAAAGATAAGACAAGCATAAGATATAATCAAACAACACATAAAACTTATCTTCAATTAAGCATGGATGAAACAAGGGTTTGAAACCCTAAAAAATACAGTAAAATTCGTCCAGGGTTTTCTCCTCTCAAAGTTGCACCCAATGAATGAAAATTAGAAAAAGTATTTATAGATTTTACACTCTGACGGCGTCACGTTATGCTTGTGACGCCGTCAACTCGCCGCCAAAATAACAATCACATTGCCTAGATCCAGATATGACGCCGTCACTCTTTGAATTCTCTGGGCCGTCTCTCTTTATGATAATACGTGACGGCCTTGGCGACCCTAAAGGGTGACGTCGTCACGACTCCTTTGGAAAACGTTCTGGCGCATCACGTATATTTGTCATATCCACCTCTTTTTCCAAGTCTTGACGCCGTCACTAACAATCCTTGACGCCGTCAGGTACAATCTTCAGCATGATTTTGGAGACTTTGTCGTTTTCTTCACTTTTTCGCTCTAAAAACGTCCAAAATACTTCATTTTCCAAAATTTTTCTCAAAAGTACCTAAAATGACAAAAGAAACGATTTAGGGCAATATTTGATCAAATAATCTCGACTTTGGGCTTAAATGACCCCCCAAAAGTGGTACAATTTTTGTCTCATCAGTTAACTTAAGTTTTTTACGATATTCATAAGACTTGCTTGCCCATCAGTCGGGCTATGCTTTGATACTTTGTTCTTGCGTACCACTCTGAAACTTTTTCCCCTCTCATATTAGATAATCGTTTATTTCTTTTTGTTCTTAATGCATTCCATAAGAAATTTGGTACGTTTTTAGCTTATTTTTTGTAAGTTTTTTTTTCTCATATTCGATAACCGTTTATTTTATTTTATTTTGTTCTTAATGCATTCAGTAAAAAAATTGGTATGTTGATAGCTTATTCTATTACCCTCACAGGAAGCAAAGGAATGATTCAAAGGAAAAAGATGGTGTGCAAGTTGATGCAATTGATGATGCAAGAAGCTCGACTTTACATCCCAAATATTGGTTTTTTGCCTTAAAATCTAAGGCAAAAAAGAAACAGTGGGAAGCATATGAACAACACTGCATAAAAGAAAGAGCAAGGAATAGAGCCTACAGCCAGAAACTTGCTGAAAGAAGAAAATACAAAGATCTTGAACAAATGGGCCTCGAATATTATACATACAAGGAGCACTTGAAAACAACCGATTATGACAATTTACATTTACCATATGATCCTAAATCAACCCTTAAATTTATTTATTAGATTGTTTGTTCATGTATTTCCAGAAACGACTCATGATCCCGAGTCATCCCCTAAATTTAATTATTAGATTGTTTGTTCATGTATTTCCAGAAAATATAAAATTATATCACTTTTGCAAGCGCCAAAAAATTGTTTCCTACCCCATATTAAGGTTTATATAATATAATATAATCTTATTTATAACTATTATTAAATGGCATAGGGAACGACGCCATGTTTGGAAGTGACCTAATGCGAACTAACGTTAACTTAATCTACGGTTCTTCATGTTTTTTTTTGAAAAGCTAAGAATAAAATAGAAACTGGCTCCGAGGAGGAGACCAGAAAGAACAGAGTACAAGGAAAACAACCAAACCAAGCTAGAAAAGCAAAACAACCAGACCAAGCTAGAAAAGCAAAACAACAGAAGACATATCAAACTTAGTTACAAGATAGAAGAGATCCAGGCTTCGAGATCCAGCAACTCCAAGAAGCAGAAAGCACTTTGCACCGAGCAGAAATCCAAGCTTTGGAAACACGTTAGATGGAGGGGAAAATGTCTTCATTCAAAACCTTGTTGCGATCATCTAAAGAGGCATGAATCACGCGATTTCTCCACTTCCAAATCGACCAAAGACAGCAATGAAAGACCCCATGAATAACTTTATTTAATCGATCACACCCAAGATTAACCACCTTGCTCATGATAATATCTTTTAGATCAAAAGAGGGGAAGGAGACCGGCATATCAAGGTTCCACCAACTCCAAGTCTTTCTCCAAATTGGCTTTATACAAGGGCAAAGCAGCAAACTGTGATCAATCGACTCGCTATCGGCCTCACAAAAAGGGCATGAATCAGAACCAATGTTGACTCCCCTCAACAGCAAATTGGACCTAGTAGGGAGCCTATTAATCGAAGCGTGCCAAACGCAAATATTGACCTTGCGCGGGATCCAAGAATTCCATATATGGTGAGGACCAAGGCTGTGATCAGCAAATAGCAACTCTTGAATATACACAGATAAAGAATTGACTTTAAAAATACCTGAGGCCTCCCTTGACCAAACCCACTTGTTAGACCCATCACCGGAGATAGATAAGCTACTAATGAGGGAAGAAAGGGAAGAAACGTCATCAATAGCACGCCCACGAGGGGGACACCTCCATGACCAGATACCACTCCAAGAGCCATTAACCAAGCCCCATCTATCGCTAATAGTGCAATCTTGACAAGAGTCGAGAGCAAATATCCTTGGATAAAGGTCTTTAAGCCGAGAGCCTCCATTAACCCAAGGATCTTTCCAAAACAAAGTATTAGAGCCGTTGGAGATTTTAAGACGGAAAGAACCCTCAAAAGAAGGATCTATACTCTTAATATAGTCAACAGCTTTTATAATCTCGCACCAGGCTCCATGACGGTATCTAGCAACAGGGGGGAGTCGAAGCCACCATCGGTGCCATAAAAGTCTTTAATAACCCTTCTCCATAAAGCGTCTTTTTCGCTCAGGAACCGCCATTTCCATTTGGTTAGCAATCCGAGGTTCTTAGCATGAATACTACCAACGCCAAGCCCACCCATTTTATGTTTAAGGAGGATACTATTCCATCTAACCCAACTAATTCCACGAGCTCCCTCTTTGATGCCCCAAAAGAACCGAGCTCGCAAGGATTCAAGAAGATTAATAACCTTAAGCGGGGCTTTGAAAAGGGAAAGATAATATATGGGGATGCTTCCAAGGACATATTTAATAAGAGTGAGGCGTCCACCGATAGAGAGGGACTTCGCCTTCCAAGCAGAGAGCCTGGTTCTAATCCGGTTAATAACCTCACCCCAACCATCACAAAAAGACATCTTTCTACCAACGGGAAGCCCAAGATACATAAACGGAATAGAGCCGTGCAAGCATCCAAGCGTAGAAGCAACCACTTCAACCTCGTTAATATCCACCCCCACACCATATATTCTACTTTTTGCAAGGTTAACCTTTAAACCTGAGGCTTCCTCAAAACATTTGAGAATAAGAATCAAATTATTGGCATTTGACCGAGACCACTTACCAAAAAATAACGGTTCTTCATGTTAGAATATATAAACCATGACAATCATGTAAACAGGTAAAACACATATGCGGAAGCGAATGAATCATCTATAATTAGGGTTTCTAGCTGAACAAGAATCACTTGATTAACCTTGATTAAAGAAGATGAACCCTAATTAGGGTTTATATGAATCAATGATCATCCCTTACCATTTTATTGATCGATTCCTTGATAACAACTATAGTGAGTTGTTACCTCGTTCTTGTACAAACAAATTAATAGCAAATTAAGGTTCATGCTAGTAAACGAATACAAGAATTTTTGTATAAAAAAATCGATTCAAACACCCCTTAGGGTTGTGGAACCGATCGGCCAAGAGGACAAAAAAAGAAGAGAAAAAACATTTTTAGGGTTATGTGTGTGTGCACAAAAGGTGAAAAACAAATAACCCTTGTATTGTATAGCAAGTTAGGGCAAGGGGTTCCCCCTTGGGCTTTGGATCGATCGGCCACAAGGACCCAAAGGGTCCTTCCGGATCCTTCTTGCCTCCTAATTTCATTCTAGTCCTTCTCGTTTAAGCGTTAGTCAATTCCGTTAAGTACTAACGACCGTTAGCCATTTCTTATATTCAAATAATTATATATATATATATATATATATATATATATATATATATATATATATATATATATATATATATATATATATATATATCAATTATTATACTCAATTCTCATTTGTAATGTGTGCAATCCCGAGGTCTCTAGTTCGATTCTAGTCATACGAATATTAATATTTATCCAAACTCTAACAGCTCCCACTTGGATATATATTAATAGCGTAATGACATTGATAAGCATCTAGCAACACGCCAATGCCCCTAGTTCAACTCGAGGTAGGTTTCCTGGATAAAACCTTTAATGATTCATCATTATTATTATCCTTTTGTTTCTAATACAACATTAATAAAGATATGGATTCAAGTCATTCTTTATTAAATTTCTGTTTCTCGTTTGTAAATGATTGAACAAAATCACCAAAACATCTGAACGTATTCCAGATAGACTTTGGGCGTGGCCACACAAATATTTTGTCAATCCTACGAGTGGCCAGCAGTATTAAACTCCAAAACAAATTCTAAGGAACAAATTCTTTCTTGACTACAAGAATAATCCATGAACTTTGCAACACTTCTGAAAACAATCCTTATGACTACCAGTTACAGATAGCGGTAAATTGCTTCACAAAAATGCACTACATCCATGATATTCCCATAGCGGTAAATTGCTTCACAAAAATGCACTTATCTGGTATCTCAAGTCTTAGGATAACTTTTAAACATGATTCACTTTAATGACAATCCCCATAATGTGAAATCATGAAGTTGGTATAACTACGCATCAATATACTTTCAAGTATATTCTAAACAATACTCAGATTTGTCTTAATTTAATGATATTCCCATATCATTAACCGACAACGGACAATTTAGAATAATAAATTATTCATTGATTTAAACATGCAAATACAGGATATATTATTAAGACAATGATAAATAAACATAAACTATATTTTATTTCATTAAAATAATAATCGTACATTACATCCTTTATCCAAATAATAATCACAAATGGGCATGAAACTTTCAGCTAAACGAAGTCCTATGCCTTCAGCATGCTTATAAAGCTTAGTACCCGGTAGAGGCTTTATTAATTGATCTGCTAAGTTTTCATCTGTGTGAACTTTGAGTAACTCGATTTCACCTATTTCTACTTGTTCTCGAACATAGTGATGCTTAATCGGAAAATGTCTGGTGCCTTTCATGATTCTAGGCTCATGGGCAAATGTAATTGCAGCTGAATTGTCGCAATACATTTTTATAGGTCTTTGAATTGATGGCATTACTCCAAACCCCGAAACAAATTTCCTAATCCAAACGGCTTCCATTGCAGCTTCTGAAGCAGCTATATACTCACTTTTTGTTGCAGACATCGCTAATGTACTCTACTTCTTGCTCCTCCAATCCATAGCTCCTCCATTAATGACAAAGACATAACGCGTCTGAGACTTCATATCATCTCTATCACCTTTACAGGAAGCATCACAGTAACCTGTAACATCAAGTTTTGCATCTGGATTTCCCCCATATACCAAGAACATATCTTTAGTAGCCCTAAGGTACTTAAGAATATTCTTAACAGCAGTCCAATAAAGTTTACCCGGATTCTGTTGATATCGACTAGTCAAGTTCTGAGCAAATGCCACATCAGGCCTTGTACTTTTCACCGCATACATAATAGACAGCTGAAGCATAAGGGACTCTCTTCATGTGTTCTATCTCTGCAGGTGTTGAAGCATAAACTTTGCTGCTTAAGCCATGTTGCTCTCGCATCGGAAAATATCCTTTCTTGGAATTTTGCATATTTAATCTCCTCAATATTTTATCAATGTAAGCACTTGACTTAATCCAATCAATCGCTAAGATCTATCTTTATAAATTTTTATTCCAAGACTAAATGCAGCTTCCCCTAAATCTTTCATAGAAAAACACTTTCCAAGATAAGCCTTAACCTTTTGCAAACTTGGAATGTCTTTTCCCGTGATCAATATGTCATCGACATATAAAATAAGGAAAATTACATCACTCCCACTAGCTTTGTGATATATACATGGCTCATCAAGATTTTGAGTGAATCCTTACTTTTTAATCTCAATATCAAATCTTTTTTTCCAATGTCATGATGCTTGATTCAATCCATAAATGGATCTTTGAAGTTTGCATACACGATTTGGGAATTCTGGATTCACAAACCCCTCAGGCTGCGCCATATAGATGTCTTCATCTAGGCGACCATTTAAGAAGGCGGTTTTGACATCTATTTGCCAAATCTCATAGTCATAGTATGCAGCTATAGCTATGAGAATCCTAATAGCCCTGATGTCAGCTACAGGAGAAAAGGTCTCCTCGTAGTCAACACCAAAAGTTTTAGTAAAGCCTTTAGCTACCAAACGAGCTTTATAGGTGTGAACATTGCCATCCATGTCAGTTTTCGTTTTGAAGAGCCACTTACTCCCAACTACCTTGGCATTGGGAGGAAGGTCAACTTCAATCCAGACTTCATTATCTTTCAGGACCATTCATGGCAGCTCTATAACTAGGAGGTTCATCAAGATCCCCTAGTATAGTTTCCTCACATTCTACGTTAAGACATAGACGTTCAGGAGCTTTCACAGTTCTTACAGATCTGCGAATGGGAACCACTTCAACTTCTGGTGGAGGACCTAAACTTTCAGGTTCTTCTGGAAGTTGGCGAGTGTTTTCAGAAGTTAATGCATCTACCTGATCGTCTTCCAGATCATAAACTCTCCCACTGAATTCTTGAGATATAAACTCCTTTTCCAAGAAATATCCATACCTTGCAACAAAAACTTTGTTTTCAGGTGGGTAATAAAAGTAGTAACCCATTGTTTCCTTTAGGTATCCTATAAAGATGCATTTTACAGATCTTTGTTGGAGTTTATCTGCTAAGTCACGTTTAACAAACGCCTCGCAACCCCAGATCTTTAGATAAGATAAGTTAGGCACTTTACCGGTCCATAACTCATATGGTGTCTTATCTACCTTCTTAGTTGGAACCATATTTAAAATGCGAACTGCAGATTCTAAGGCATAATCCCAAAATTAAAAAGGAAGAGTTGTAAGATTAAACATAGATCATATCATATCATGCAATGTACGATTTCTTCTCTCAGATACACCATTTTGTTGTGGAGTATATGGAGAAGTGAGATGTTGGACAATTCCATTCTCAGCTAGAAAATCTTTAAACTCTTGACTCAGGTATTCACCACCTCTATCGGAACGAAGAGCTTTAATCTTCTTTCCGGTTTGCAACTCTACTTCTGCTTTAAACACTTTGAACGTTTCATACACCTCATGTTTATGTTTAAGTAAATAAACATAACCATAACGACTATAATCATCCGTAAATGTTAAGAAGTAGCTAGAACCCTCCTTGACACATGTCTAAGTGGTCCACACACATCTGTGTGAATTAGACCAAGTAGATCAGATGCTCTTTCCATACGATTATTGAAAGGTTTCTTAGTCATCTTACCAGCTATACAAGATTCAAATTTATCAAATGATTCATTATTGATATCTTGCAAAAGCACATCGCGTTGTAGCTTTTCCATGCGAGTCTTGCCTATATGAGCAAGTCGACAATGCCAAAGATAAGATGAATCCAGACCTTTCTTGATTCTCTTATGATTGATGCTATACATTGAATTATTATTATCATTGGATACATTCAAATCAATCTCAAAAATACCATTCACAGCAATAGCATTAAAATAAAAAACATCATTAAAAGAAACTGAAATTGCATTGCCATTGATAGTATGTTTAAAACCAATATCCAACAAACAAGAAAAGGAAACTACACCCCTAACAATTGAAGGTGCATAATGAAAATTATTCAAATACAGTACTAAGCCCGAAGGCAAAACTAATTCAAATACGCCTATAGCTTCAATAGTTGCATTTGCTCCATTACCAACGTGCACATATTGTTGTCCATAGGCAAGCCTATTCTCAACTCTAAACCCCTGCATAGTATTGCAAATATGAATACCATAGCCCGTATCATATACCCAAGAATTTTTATGAGTTAAAGTAAATAATTCAATCATAAAGAACGCACCTGAAGTACTGGGTTACCAGCTTCATTATTCTGCTTCTTTTGTCGCAAGTCATGAATGTAGAGTGGACAATTGCGTTTCCAATGGCCCTTCTCATGACAGTGGTGACAAGCTTGATCCTTCTTGTTGGGAGAATTCATCGTGTTCTGCTTGGGCTGGTGCTGATTCACCTTAGAATTTGGTTGATAGGCCATGACCTGCTTGCCTTTATCAGCCTTGCCTTTACCCTTATTCGCTTGCGATTTCTTTTGGATCCTACCTCCCTGAATTGCCAACACTTGAGGAGTAGGAGCCTTGCCCTGAGGTGGAAAACCTTTCTCATAATCTACCAGCATTGCGAGTAATTCTGAGACTGTCTTCCCCGAGCAATGCATGTTAAAGTTTTGAACAAAACCTCTAAAGTCCTTGTTAAGGGACCTATTGATTATGTTCACTTGCACTTTCTCGGGGTAACCGAAGTAGAGTCTGTGAAGTTGATCAAAGAAGCCTTTCATCATCAAAGCGTATGTGGAAAACTAGAAGGGGGGGGGGGGGTTGAATAGTTTTACGTCAATTTGTATTTATAAAACGGTTGTCAAAAGATAACTTCAATTAAAGTTTTTCTTAGAAAACTATAGTTGATCAAAATGATCAATTGAACATGTATATGTGTATATATGTATTATATCCTTTTAGGTTGTTTGTAAAAGCTTTATTTTTGTGAATGAACTTTTAATTTGATCTTTGTATGAAATCAATATTAGCACAATGTGATAAGATGTAACAATATGTAAATGTCTATGTCTACGTAAATAAAAATGATGTAGATGAGATAATAAGTAAGAGATGGAAGGATCAAACCGAGACACAAATGATTTATAGTGGTTTGGCTACAAGGACACCTTCCTGGCCCTACTACACTCCTTGAGTCACCTACTCGAGAGTTTTCTTCACTAAATCAACGAACTCTCTTTTGGCGGAGAAACCTTACACGACTTTTGCTTACACCAATTAATGACACTAAGCTAAATGTCGAGTTCTAATTATAGCTAGAACCAATCTCACACCACTAGTCACTACACACCTATTTTACAACTTCTTCACACCACACCTTCTTCTTCACAACACAACTTCTTCTACTTCACAACACAACTTCTACTTCACTACTTCTCTACACGACTAACACACCTAGATCTACCAATTACAAAACTTCTACACCTTTATAAGTAATTTACATAACTACTAACAATATTCACACATCTACAATATTTTTTAACTAGATGTTAAAGAAGTATTCTTCTCTTGCACTTTGAATGATGAGGGATTGGATCACTTGAAACAAGAACTTATAATCTTATGATCAAAGGATTTAAAAAGATGATTTTAGAGGATTTGGACAGAAAGTTATATTGCAAAAGGTAAGGAAAAATTAGAGATTTGAACTAGTATTTATAGGCAAAAGTTTCTGACACAGGAGCGTGTGCCGGCCCCCATAATTCATGGCCGACCCCTTAAAATTAAGGGGGCCGCCCACCTGTAACGGCCAAATTCTTTTGTCTTTTCTGGGGAAAGTTTATTTGGTGAAGATTTAACTGATTTTGGTTAAAAATTTGAATTCATATATTTATTATGAATTAAACATTTTCCTTTAATTACCAAAAGTGTTTTTCTAAATATATAAAATGTTTATACCATTTTATATAATTTGTAATTAGTAAATAAACCTTTCTTTGATCATAATATGTATTAGGCAATTGTTTATTCATACCTTAAGTGATTTAGTTGGATGTAATGATATTTTGTCACTAAATACTTGTTTACGTAATGATTTTATGTTTAATGATTTTACATTTTGTGATCGTAAAAACATAGGGATATCGAGAAATATTAATAACGTTTTTACGCATTATTTATATCAACAATCTCCCCCCTTTTTTATGATTACAAAATCTAAACTCATTAAATCAAAAATTATTATATATGCAAGTATTTAGTGAGTTTATATCACTTCTCCCCTTTTTTGTGAACATCAAAAAGGTTATCCCGATGTTGGATGAGCTCCCCCTTGATGTGTACTCCCCCTCGTTTTAACTTTTAAGGTTATAAGACAAATCGAGATATGGAATGCTTGCAAAAATATTTAGATAACACAATATATATGAAGCATGAAATAAATATATATATATATATATATATATATATATATATATATATATATATAGATATATATATATATATATAGGGTGGGGTTATTCTAAAAAGGGATTTATAATAAAAAGTGTAGGAAGGATTGTGGGAGTGACATGTGTCACCCCCATGCCACATCATATGACACGTGTCACCCCACCCCCCCCCCCCCCCCACCCCCCGAAAAAAAAATTGGGCAAAAAAAAAAAAAAAAAAAATCCCGCCAAATTTTTTTACTGCATCACTGTTATAAATTTACTGCATCACGGTTATAAAATTACTGCATCACGTTTACTACATCACAATTATGATTTTAATGCATCACGGTTACTGCATTCATGGTTTTAATGTTACTGTATCATGGTTATAAAGTTACTGCATCATGGTTATAAAGAAACTGCATTATCATAAGTTTTCTGCATCATATATGTATGTAACTGCATCACAATTAAAATACGATTCTTTTTTAAGTTTTGGTGCATCTTTATTATAAGTTACTGCATCATAGTTAATAGTTTAGTGCATCAACTATGTTGCAGTAACTTATAACCTTAATGCACTAAAATTTAAAACTGTGATGCAGTAACTTTTATAATTGTGATGCAGTAACTTTATAACTGTAATGCACTAAAAAATTTTTGCCCCAAAATTTTTTTTTGTCGGGATTTTTTTTTTTTTTTTTTTTTTTTTTTTTTTTTTTTTTGCGGGGGGGGGGGGGGGGGGTGACATGTGTCATATGATGTGGCATAGGGGTGACACATGTCGCCCTCACAATCCTTCCTACACTTTTTATTATAAGGCCCTTTTTATTTTAACTCATACCTATATATATATATATATATATATATATATATATATATATATATATATATATATATATACATACTAGACATCAAAGCCCGCCCAAGGGGCGGGCATGACTTATAATGATAATTTGTTTGGTTTTAGTTATTGTGAAATTATGGTTAATTATGATGCCGCATATACAAATTTTTACTTGATGAATGTTACATGTTTCTGATTATTCTTTTAGTGTATTAGTTTAGAATAATAAGATATATGTATACGAAGGTTGTTTGTGTTGGTAAATAATGTGTAAGGAAGTTACCGGGGATCGTGTGATAATATGTATTTGGGTGTATTATTTTTGAATATTTTGATGTATGTATACCAAGCTTTTATTTGGTAACTAATTTGTTTGGAAATTAATGTGGATGATTTATTATTGGTATGTTAATATTATATTAATTTTTTATTTGATTGTGTATGATTTTTATAGACAATCAATGTGTTTTTAAGAAGTATAGGCATGATTGTCTACCAAATTATTGTGTGTATTTTTTGTTTTATTATACGTTATTGTTGAATATTGTGGTAACTGTTTTTAACACTTTCACACTTGCATCTGTCGGTAATTCTATTGTAACATTTGATATATTTGAGTTTCATGATATATTTTGGTAGGTACTTTTAGGGAGCGTTAAGGATACATTCGTTACCGTTTAAGTAGCTCGTATTTGATAAGGCAAAGTATTTGTTTATAAAGTCCTTAGCTTATTCCTCATTTTTATTTGATGTATTTACTTTATACATTGTTACAAAATGTCCACTTAGTATTAAATATTTAATGAATACAATTTCATGCAGTATAATTATTAAGCAAATAAACCAAGTAGTTTTTAAACTTGTAATAATAAGCAAATCTTAAACGCACCATTAACAATTAATATATGCAACCACATACATTTATCACATTAGTCATCCTAATCAATAACTTTACCCATTAAAAAGCAACAATATCTTAATCATAATAATGTTTCATATATATTGATTTAATTTGTTTTTTAAAACCACAACTCTGGCTAGTTACTTCCAAACATAATCATGTTGTAGTCCCAACCTGCTCTAAGTTCGCCTTCTTCCCATAGACGTATGTCCATGTATTGTTTAACCCAAAAGGGTTGTCTGGGGTTTTACCACAACCTTGTTTGGGGTGATACCCCGAGAAATCATAAGGCAATAGCCTCTGATTTCCAAGAGGAAGTGGGGGATCGCCTGCATTCGCGTTAACAACAACTGAAGATAAATATCCATGTCCCAGCTGTGACTCAGTGACACATATACACTCACTTAATTCTTGCCAAGGGAGTTAAGTGTCTGCAGTATTCTTAGAACTGAAGAGCCAGCCATTGATCCAGTGCTAAGACCAAGCATCTGAGTATTTCTGAGTGTGATGAGTTCTTGGACAGCTTTATTGCTCAGGCTATGAGCTAAATCCAAAAGCTCCACAATAAAGAACTTCCGATGTGAGGGAGCAATTGATGCTAACTTCTTCAGCAACTCCCCAGTGAGCGTGTAAACTTTATCAGAAAGCATAGTGAAAAAGTTACAAAATATACTAATTTTCAACAATCTTCATGATAACTAATAGATAATAAGATGCTAAAATGGTTATAAGAAAGTAAGCTGGTCAAAAATTAAAGCAAACTAGCAGATGTAAATTTAATATGTTTTAAGCTACTGGATCAAACAATTACCCCTCTTGGCCAAGAAGGCTGCAGAGATTTCGTAGATCCGCTTGTGGTAGGCACCTATAACTTCAAACAATGTAAAAGTGCCTACACCCAACAAAGTAAATGGATATGTATGCGGAGATCGCGAGCGGGTAGTCCCATGCGGTGTATGACAGTGTGCTTACCGACATCGACAATTAGAGCTTGACCGGTAGAATCAAGAAGTCACCATGGTTTGACTCCTGTGGCCTTTTTCAGTAGACCAGGCCCTCCAATGTTCAATTGTGTTGCAGTACGAACAGAGTCAAACATGTCATCTTCCAGTGTGGCGGCGTACGCTATGGCTACAGGAGGATGAGTGACCCTTATAGGGTTACAATCTTGATCAAGCAACAGGCAATCGCCGTCACTGACACTGACAAAAAAACATGTTATTACTTGTTTCTTTCAACAAATTTAAAGATTTTAACACTTATAAATTTATAATATCAATTATGTTTAGAAATATCTTCCACTGTAGTAAGTCACATGGAACTCACCTCACTCAAGATGTCGAGCTGCAGAATAATATCCTCATGTGAATGTCAATTATTTGAATCATATTTTGCATAGAGCATCAAAGATAATAAGGTTTCACATTTAAGGAATCCAAAAGTTCGAAACGTATGGAAAAAAAGTAATGCATATATTCCCACATTAATATAAGCTAACAGAAATGACGAATTGAACCAACGGCATTTTCTATTAATTGGTTCTTGTGGGGGCCGTTACACATTTCTTTATGAAGACATTGGCATATAACTGGCAAGCCCTCTGCTTCCAATAATGAATCGGTGAGTTGAGATGACTGTGTGAGGTCTGAGATGACACCCATAGCAGAAGCAATCTCTTCTATATCACTTGAAGAGCTGATTATATATATTAATGTCTCGATTGATTCAAGACCCATGCGATCTATGATCTCTTTGTCATCGCCATCTTCTGTTAAACAGCAGAACAACTTCACAACATTTGTTCTAACTTTGGATCATCTATCTTGCACAAAAGCAACAACGCTTGTTCATGTTCTGAGTTCTAAAAGAAAAAAATTAAACAGAAGTAAGAAATTAACAATCTTCTTTTTCGCTGCTGCAGACTCGACCACACTTTCGACCACACTTTCAGTCTCATCCTTTTCACCACTTTCATCCGCCACCGTGGCTGGTTCCCCCTGTGGTTCAACCTTTTCAGCCTGTACTGGTTCTATGGTTGCAGCAGAAGGTGGAGCAGAAGCGGGAACATGAGCTCTCATGTATCAGTTTAGTTAATGCAGTAAAAAAACTTTTCTTCTCCTAGATTCTTTTTCTAAATTCTCCATATAAGACAGTGATTTTTGTAAAGTCACCTTAATGAAATGTGTTTGTGGATGGCTTATTTATATATAATTTTCTGCTAAAGATATCAATTTGGAAGAATGGCAAGGAGATATACTTGTTGTAGGCGTCACAGAAAACGACATGTCAAAAGATGAGAACTCAAAATTCCAAAACCCGATCCTGAAAAAGCTAGATTCAAACTTAGGTGGATTATTGTCTGAGGTAACTATAAAGGAAGATTTTGAAGGAAAGTCTGGACAGTCTGTTGTTATTAGGCTTTCGGGTCTTGGGTTCAAACGAATTAGCTTGATTGGGCTTGGAAAGGGTCCCACAGGCTCACCTACGTCTGCTTATCCAAGTCTTGGTGAGTCTGTTGTGTCGGCTACAAAGGCTTCACAAGCGAACAATGTTGCCATCGCACTTGCTTCTTCAGAAGGCTTAAATCCTGCATCAAAGCTTGTGACTGCTTCAGCAATAGCAAAAGGTTTGGGCTAACATACCGATGCATTTTGTCCCACTGTAGTAAGTCACATGGAACTCACCTCACTCAAGATGTCGAGCTGCAGAATAATATCCTCCTGTGAATGTCAATTATTTGAATTATATATATTAATGTCAATTATTGTGAGTTGATTTGACATCCATAGCAGAAGCAATCTCTTCTATATCACTTGAAGAGCTGATTATATATATTAATGTCTCGATTGATTCAAGGCCCATGCGATCTATGATCTCTTTTTCATCGTCATCTAAATTCTCCTAGATTCTTTCTCTAAATTCTCCATATAAGACAGTGATTTTTGTAAAGTTACAGCTTAAAGAAGTACAACCTCAAATGGGTTTAAAAAACTGGTCCTTGTGGTAGCTGGAGGACTATTACGCCTCACTGAGAGATTTATGATGTCAACACCATCATGAACCGCTTGTTCAATGGCAGCAACGACAATCCTATTCAGATTCATTGTTATTAGAGTTAGAAAATAGACATATAATTACTTGTATACTCTCATATAAACGTGAAATAAACAAATCCTAGCACTGTCTTGTGAAATGCTTAATATGTAACCCCTAGTAGTAGTTAAAACACAACTTTTCTCCATATAAAATGAACATAGTTGGGTAAGAACAACAACTCTATATTGAAAAAAGCCAATTTTAAATTAAAATAAAACTTTATTTCGTTAATTTTACAGGTTGCAAGCTGGAAAATATTGTAGACTTGGTTAACCATTCAAATTGACACCACTGCTAAAATTTAATAAGGAACTATTAAATGGTGACACCACTACTCTGCTAATTTTACAAGTTGCAAACATCACTGTTAATTGAACCTTTTCTTATATATTGCAAATCTAAACATCTCCCTATATAGTAGGACCAAAGTAACCCACGCCATTAAACTATATAAATAGAATAAAAGCATCATATTCCCTTATTAAAATATGCATAATCCAAACAAACTTAACTTATGCAGTGACCTGATAGGTACATTGGTAGTCCACTTTAAACACTTCTCGTTTCTGTTACAACCACCGTCAATCCATTATATATGGAGGATTATGGTATATTATAACAAAAGGGTTAAACATTTCAGAAGTACCTGATATTGAGAGATGAAGCAGCTGTACATCAGGGGCAGCCACTATTTTTTCACATTCATATAAGTTCCATTAACAGTTGATATAAAGATCCAACGATGATCTATTAGATATAGCTAGATAAAGAAGCATGAAATAATTAAAATTACATACCCTATGAGCCATATGTTGGACCAGTGCAGTCTGTGGGGCTACCTAGAGTTCGACCCCGTGGAATCCTTCCCCGGCCCCTAACAACAGGGGGTGATGATTGATTCCTGGCCAATATTTTCCGAGCTCTTTCATTCAAGTTAATGGTCATCGAAGCCGTATCAACAATTGGCTCTTCTGAACTCGCATTGCAAGTGTTCTAAATTGACATGTGGTCATCATATGAGAAAAGTAACAAAACATAAACAATATATATATATATATATATATACCTCTTGCAGCAACATCAGTGAGGGTTACTATATATCTAAGTGACTTAACATTAACAACAAAATTAATAGCAGTAATAAGATATTCACGTTCGACTACCATAGCCTCTGTAGCCTCGATTTGCATGCCTAAACTTAGCTTTAGCTCAATCCATAGCCTCCTTCATTGGAGCAGCAGCTAAAGTTTAGTCTCTTTGTTTGGAAAATTTATCAAGGTCATCTAACGGCAAAGATAAAGGACTATTCACTATAGGTTGATATGACCTAGGACTTTGAGGGTATTTAGGAGAATTTGGAGAAAATAAACCATTTCCAAATTTGGTGGAGCTTGAATGTAATGACCCACTTTCAGGCTTTGAAATATGCCTTGTTATTGTAGGAATAGGTCTCAAAGGTGGTGGAGCTCTAGTTGGTTGTGTGAACAGAGGTATCTCGGACATAGTGAGCCATATTTCATCAGTCGCCTGGACATGTTCTGATAAATACAAAGGTGTAGAAGTAGACTGATTAACAGATGTATGATGAGATTCTTGAGAACCATCAACAGATGCATATCGTGGTTATCTTTCAGAGTATCTAAAAGAAGCTCATGTGTTGAATGTTTACTAACAGAACTTTGCTCCCTACTCATACCTGATTTTTCTTTTGAAGGGCTCTGATTCTTCTTCGTGTTATTCATATTTTACTAAAACTTTCATTGCTCCTTTTTTTGTTAATTTAGCTTTATGGCGTACCTTCGGTTTTTTGGCCCTGCAAGGATGCAAAGCCACCAACGTCATTCATTGCTCCTGCATCCAGAAGATTTGTAAGATTGCACAAATGATACATCGTAAAACCTATACATTAAGATATTCATTAGGTAAACAAAAATAGATATGTGAGCTTATCAGTCCTGTAACTACAGCCTAGTCACTTTAATATCCTGTTTCTTTGCATCTAGCTATCAAATTTTCGATAAATGAAGCATCGGCTGTATCCACATGTACACAAATAACCATCTATACAACATATAAAACATGCACATTGAGATATTTGTTGGGTAAACAAAAATAGATCTATGAGCATATTAGTCCTCTAACTACAACCTAGTCACTTTAATATCATGTTTCTTGAATATATAAGTCATCGTATGCTGCAAAGAAACGTTAGTAAATAATGTTCACAATATTATCATAGAATTTAGTGACTGAAAATAATTACTTACATAGAAAGAACCTTGAATAAAAAACATTATCAGTTGCTTAGTTTTGAACTTCACATCCAAACAACCCCTATAAATTAATTTTGTGGTTTTTTTTTACAGAATACGAATGAACACATAGGTTTTGTGTGTGTTTGTGATTGTATACGTGAGTTTACATGGTGTGGGATTAGGTTAAAGTTTTTAATTGTGAAACTATAATTAAGGGATATGTGCTATATAATTTCTGGATATGTGCTACAAAATATTTACCAAAGTTACAACTTATAACTTTTGGCTTACAGAATGTTAACAAAAAAAAATTATGGTTCAGTGGTTAAGATACCACATTACAATTGGAAGGTTATGTGTTCGAATCTCAATTATTGTTTTTTATAAAACGCACTAAAATTATCATGCAAAATTGCCAACGTTGCTTAGGTGGACGAAAACTGATGACATGGCTGATGACTGGGCATTAACCATGATTATTTGGCAATGACTAGGCATTGACCATGATTATGTGGCAAAAAATAGTCAAACGCCTCCAGTTATATAATATATATATATATATATATATATATATATATATATATATATATATATATATATATATATATATATATATATATAAGTGTAACAAGCAATATGAGCATGAAAGGAACACTTCAACTAAATATGAAAAATTATAAGCAACATGCATCCAAGATGCATAAACAAGATAACCAATAAACTAAAGCCCTATGAGCTTACAAGCATACAAGATAACTAGCAACCAAAACTCTAATAGAAATATTTTTCCTAGAGCTTGCCATCAAAATGGTTGAAACATTTTATTTTCCAAACACTAAACATGCTTAGTTGGAGGGAAGCAATGTTGTAGGTGGAGATGATGGTGTTGATGGAGGTGTGTTTGATGTTGGTGGAGGTGGAGGTGTAGTTGATGTTGGTGGTGGAGGTGTGGATGTTGTTGGTGGAGGTTGAGGAAACAAGCTTTGAATATATGAAAACATGTAGTGTATTTCATCTCTTAGGCCAAAGATGATGGTACGGTTATGGATGCAACAAAGGCAAGTATCACCATGAGCTTCAAGTAGGCTCCATGGGATGAGATTGAAGTTTGGTGGGTTGAGTGGTGATGGTGAAAATTGTGCATCAAGAGGTGTGATGGGTGATAGTGAAAGAGTGATGTCTAAGGTTGCATTTTCAATGGGTGTTGGTGGAGGTGATAAGTGATTATTGATGTAGTCATTGATAAATGATGATGATGGTATTGAGGAGTTAGAGGTTCCATGAGTTGATGGTGTTTTAGCTGGTGCATTTGGAGCACTAGGAGATGAACATTGAGGTGGTGGTGATGGAGTGGTATTGTCTTCATTTGTGAGATCAATAAAGAGTTGTTTTGTTGGGATGATAACAAGTTTTTGTTTCTTGGCTTTGTTGGAGGTGGTGGTTTTTGGTGATGTCATGATGAATTGGTTGAGTTTAATAGGTGTGATGATGATGGAGTGTGGATGAAAGGTGTATGGGGTTTTATAGCATGAAAGCATGTTTAGAAATGGAATTAATTTGAAAATACATGTTTAGATTCCAAAATCAGTTTAGTTTTTAAGGGAAATGGTAGCTGGGACTAGCAAAAGGAGTCACAAGGTGCAAAAGAAAACAGTGTAAAAACTGTTCCAGATGGCCGGTCCCCTTAATTCATGGTCGGCCCCCTTAAAATTAAAGGGGCCGCCCTTGATAATTAAGGGGGCCGCCCATCTGGTAATTTTCCAGGCGACCAAATTTCAAAAAATTTCTAAAAGTGGTTTATTTTTGTTTTGTTTTTGTAGCAAGCTCTATTGGAACAATACATATTAGTTTTGATCTATTAGAAAAGCAAGTAATTCATATATAATCATATATTGATCATGCACACATAGATCTAAACCAAAGAGAAATTCATGCAAACTAAGAAAGCAAATAACAATAATAAAACACAATAAATGATAAGGCGAAAAATGAACCACTTTTAGGGGGTCATTTAAGCCCGGAATCGAACTTATTTGATCAAATATTGCCCTAAATCGTTCCTTTTGTGATTTTAGGTACTTGGAGAGTGAATTATGGAAAAGAAGCTTTTTTGGACGTTTTTGGAGCATAAAAGTGAAGAAAATGGCTAAGTCTCTATTTTCCATTCTGTGAACAGTTCCTGACGGCGTCAAGTGTCACAACCTGACGGCGTCAGACGTATCTACAATTAATTTTACCGAAAGTTCGTGACGGCGTCAAGAGTCAGAGGCTGACGGCGTCAGAGATCATGGAATTATTTACCGAGAGATGGTGACGGCGTCACACACAGGGCGTCAAGAGTAAATTGCATGACGGCCTAAGGGTGACGGCGTCAAAAGTAGATCAAGAGCGTCCGATGAACTATTTGGCGGCGGTCTGACGGCGTCACAAGTTTGTTCGTGACGCCGTCATATCAGATTTCCTATATATACTTTTCTAGTTTTTCAGTTTTAGAGGAGGAGTTTTTGGGAGAAACCCTAGATACGATTTTGGTGTGACTTTACAGGTTTTTCAAGGGTTCCAACCCCTTGATACCTTGCATGATTAATAAAGATAAGTGTTCTTTTAATTCAATCAATATGTCTATGTGTTGGTTGTCTATATCTTGTTCTTGTCTTAATTCTATCATGCTAGGCTAAATCTCTCTTGTGTTTGCTTAGATCTAATGAAACCTAGATATTGATTATGTGTTGATTACTTGTTTATTCTTGTTCTTGGATGAATGATTTATATGTTAGGCTTAAGAAAACTGGCAGATCTCCAAATGGTAACATGCTTGAACGTCTTAAGAAACATGAACCGAGGCGTACTAGGTCTTTATTGGTTGTATTTAATGCATGAGCCACTGTTTATAATCCCTATAGTTGTGCTGGGCATGGTGTAGGAGGAGATAAGAGCTCATAGAATTGGGGAGTTATGTATGCCACCCCATGAATGGTATTAAGGAATACGATCCGTCATCCATGCAATTATAACAAGTAATTAACGTGTAAAAGATATCTAGGGAGTAAGGAAATCTAAGTAAACACATCTTCTCCAATTACTGCTCACAACTTTAGTTTAAATTAGTTTATTTTATTTTAATTTAATTGCATCTTAGTTCTGGGTTAGTTGAATAACAACTAATTCCGCCCAAATCCTTCAAACCCGAGATTTTAATTGCTTTCTAAAAAATATAAAAATACAAAAAATAATCTTCTTTCATCTCTAGAACTAGTATTTAGGTTTTCTAATCCTAGGGACACTATTCCCAAGTTGAACGATCAATCCCCCGGTACCTGCCACTATACTATACTACAACGATCAGGTACACTGCCTGGTGGGGGTTGTAAGCTTCTCGAGATCCCTCGAGAGGTAAAGCCTGGTGCAATTCCCACGCATCAAGTTTTTGGCGCCGCAGCCTGGGGAATTGTTATTGTCTAGGTTAGTTTATCTTTTTATTAGGTCTACTTGCTATATTCCTTTCTAGTAAGATTTTATTTTTTATTTTTAGGTTTTCTTTAGTCTATCTTTTTCTTTGTGTGTTTGTTCGTAATTTTCATTGACTATTCCGTTCGCCATTATGGAGAACGCGAATCCACCATACTACCGATCACAAAATTCACCCACTCCTAATGACATCTTGATGTTTAAACAACATGAAGATGAACCTATCTATGATGCATGGGCTCGTTTTAAATATTTACTCCGAAAAGTCCCTCATCATAATTTCGATCTGTGGTCCCAAATTGAAATATTTTACCATCGTGTCGACCACTATACCAAAATGGACATTGACCATGCCGCAGATGGGGACCTTTGGGGATTAAGTGCTGATGAAGCATGGGAAACCGTAGAGAAGTGTGCCCGACTTGACAAAAAAATGGACAACCCAACAAGTGTTGTTACGGATCAATTGATTGCAAGTTTGAGGGAACAAGCAAGAAGTTTGTTTGGGGATAAAACTATAGATGAGATAACTGGGCACACGGGGTGGTTTGATTTCACCAAAATACAAGCTGAGCCCATTGGTAATCTTGATATGATGGATGATAGAGTTCAAAATCTAAGCCCATCAAGTACCCCACAAATCCCACCATCATTTGAGGCACCCACACCACCCGTGACTTACCCGGAAGAAGTAGAAGAGACTTTAGGAATCCCAATAGAGGTAGAGCCCTTAGACCAAGCACCACTTGAGGATATAGGTTTGAATACTTGTAATGATAACCTTATACCTAGTTCTAGGGAATTTCCTAGTTTTGATGAACCGGAGCCTCAACCGAAGCCGCTACCTAATCTTCCATCTTTAGATGTGAATTTAGGAATTGAAAAAGGTCCCGATATACCCATCAAACCATATAGTCCGGGTAGTTTTACTTTGAAGGTAGTAGACCCCAAGCCTTGTAGAGAAGAATCCAATATAGGAGTGGAACATAACCTTGCATGCTTACATCACCCATTCATGATTGATCATAAGAAACATTATGGGTTTAAACCGGGTTTATTAGGTCAAGATGGATCCCCAACTAGGAGTCTCTCGAAGTTGATAGAAAATGATCCCTTTCTAGGGGGAAATCTCGATCCACCCATTAACCCAATTGAATTAGGTAAGGTTATGATGATAGGAGCACACCCGTTTGAGCATATAATTCATCCACCACTCTTCCCTCACGTGGCATATTTCCACCCTAAGGGTGTGTATCGCTACTTCCACCCGCACTTAATCCAAAGTGTAGGGAAAACCTCCCCTATTGCCGTTAAATAAGGGTAGAGTCAGGCTCGTGACTCGAACAAAAACAAGCGCTTCTTGGGAGGCAACCCATGCTTTGTGTGATTTTTATTTTGTTTGTTTGTTATTTGCTTCCGTATGCATGCTTCATTTTTATTGTTCGTAGATCATGTTTCTAAATTAAAAAGTGGAAATACTTTATTATGTTGTTTAGCCTAGTCTTAACTCCAGCCTAAAAGTATTTTTGCAAAAGATAAGTGTAAGGGGAAACCCCAAATATGTTTTTAAGAAACACACGATCATGATTCTCCACAATTTTAAGTGAGCATGTATATTAGTACTTGTTAGTGTCAAATGCTTGTATTGAGTCATAATGGAGTTTTGCAGGATTTTCCAGGAAGTAGAACCAAGTTTTTCCAGAAATTTTCCGGAAACTTAACACAAGGATTTCTGCAGGTCAATCCTGACGGTGTCACGAGTTTACTCTTGACGGCGTCACGGGTGAAAATCTGGAAATTTTACCAGTTTTGTTTTTCTAACGGAGTCTTATTGTTTTTGTGAATTATTAAGTTTTATAATCTCCAGGAAATCTGCAAACTTCATTTACAAGCATTATATCTTACTTTGCTTTCTAGGATTTTGTAAGTTATATAGGATGCCGCCGATTTTACGCGAGATTGTCTTGTCTATTTTGTCAGGTCCTACAGGTTATATTGGACAAGAAAATGATTTATATTCTGGAAGGGAAGCTTTGATTGTTCGTTTTCTTGGAGGAAGATCTAACCTGGCCAACCTTTAATCCATACCGAGCGAATTAGGGGAGTATTTGATTTCATTCTTTTTACTTGTTTACTTTTACATTCTTTACTTGAACATTGGGGACAATGTTCATCTTAAGTGTAAGGGGAGGGTAAAAAGATGATACCTTACAATACACTTTCGCTTGAGTTTGTTTTGTTTAATGGTAGGTGTGTAATAAAACTATGAGAAATACTTGTTAGTGTAATTTTAGCGCCAAATTTAAATTTTTTTACAACATTTAGGAGTGAAGCTTCAGCCTTAGCAAGCGTCTCATGGATAGGAGATTGTATGACTAGCACTTAACCGTATATTCAGAAAAATTTTCCACCCAAAAATGTGAGGTTCGCCTTTAGATTTGATAGGAAAAGCATTTACTATTAGTGCTTATGAGTATACCGGTAGCATTTAGATTCTAGAACTTGCGTTAGTGATGCATCCCAAGACCGCTAGTGAGACTACATTCGTGTAGTAGGATTTACTATATGATAAGAGGCATTAGGATCACCCTTGTGTTAAACCCGTATCATAATTTCTTGACCACTTAAGTCATATTGTTTGGCTAGTTAAGTCAACTAATTTTTCCCACACCCTTAGCGTTGTACTCATTTTTAGTACACGAAACCCCTAGTACACCCCTCCGAGCCTATCTTTTCGTTTCTAACTTTAAGCATTTTACTTAAAGGAAGAATTTGTTACACCCCACTTAAATGTACACCCAAATCGCCTTAGCCTTCCGTGTATGCACTCACCTTTAGTGCATTATTGTTATTTGTTAAACCCTAAGTTAACTTTCTAATTGATTACATGGTTGCTAAGTCGAGTCATATCCTTGTACATATTATTTTGGGACGATTGGGACTCATGGGTAAGTACTTATTTTATGGAGTAATGGGGAAGAACATCATATACTACCCCCATATGTACGTTAATCTTAAAAGTGCTCCAAGTGTTTTGATTTTCTTAATTCGAGTCATTAGATAAGTTTATTGTAAAGTATGTAAAGATTCAAGTGTAAGGGGAATTCCCATTCCCTTTGATGTACTATTTTGGATGGTAGGGCAAGAGTGTATGCAAAAAAAAAAAATCGAAAAATCAAGAAAAGAAAAGAAAAAAATAGAAAAAGAAAGAGAAAAACATACGGACTACCATCCGTTTTTATTCTTTGTTTATTTTATGTTTTTGTTATTTTTCATTTATTAGCTTAAGTCGAGTCTAGTCTTGGCTTAGCAACGCCATATTTTACATGTAATTAACCAAGATTGTTAGCTCGCCACCAGAATAACTTCCTTTATCCAATAAAACCGTGTAATTCATATCCCTATACCTAACGTTACAACCCCTTGAAAGACCTCTTTGATAGTTTATCTTAGGTGCTTACGCCATGTGGTGGAGGTTTGATCCTTTCCCAAGCCTATGGTAATCTATTTTGCTATGACAGGTAGTGAGAGATATCTTCCATTTCCATATTGTTATATTACTTTATTACACCCGAGAGATGTGAGTATCTAAACACTATTTGTGAGGTGCTAGTATATGACCTCCGTGCTTGTCTTTGGTCTTTAGTGGAACGATTATTTGTTGTAATTACTTTTATATTAGTGTTAAATGACCTCTAACTTGTCTTTTGATTAGAATAAAAGCATATTTGCTTGAGGACAAGCAAATCTCAAGTGTAAGGGTATATGATAAGGCGAAAAATGAACCACTTTTAGGGGGTCATTTAAGCCCGGAATCGAACTTATTTGATCAAATATTACCCTAAATCGTTCCTTTTGTGATTTTAGGTACTTGGAGAGTGAATTATGGAAAAGAAGCTTTTTTGGACGTTTTTGGAGCATAAAAGTGAAGAAAACGGCTAAGTCTCTATTTTCCATTCTGTGAACAGTTCCTGACGGCGTCAAGTGTCACAACCTGACGGCGTCAGACGTATCTACAATTAATTTTACCGAAAGTTCGTGACGGCGTCAAGAGTCAGAGGCTGACGGCGTCAGAGATCATGGAATTATTTACCGAGAGATGGTGACGGCGTCACACACAGGGCGTCAAGAGTAACTTGCATGACGGCCTAAGGGTGACGGCGTCAAAAGTAGATCAAGAGCGTCCGATGAACTATTTGGCGGCGGTCTGACGGCGTCACAAGTTTGTTCGTGACGCCGTCATATCAGATTTCCTATATATACTTTTCTAGTTTTTCAGTTTTAGAGGAGGAGTTTTTGGGAGAAACCCTAGATACGATTTTGGTGTGACTTTACAGGTTTTTCAAGGGTTCCAACCCCTTGATACCTTGCATGATTAATAAAGATAAGTGTTCTTTTAATTCAATCAATATGTCTATGTGTTGGTTGTCTATATCTTGTTCTTGTCTTAATTCTATCATGCTAGGCTAAATCTCTCTTGTGTTTGCTTAGATCTAATGAAACCTAGATATTGATTATGTGTTGATTACTTGTTTATTCTTGTTCTTGGATGAATGATTTATATGTTAGGCTTAAGAAAACTGGCAGATCTCCAAATGGTAACATGCTTGAACGTCTTAAGAAACATGAACCGAGGCGTACTAGGTCTTTATTGGTTGTATTTAATGCATGAGCCACTGTTTATAATCCCTATAGTTGTGCTGGGCATGGTGTAGGAGGAGATAAGAGCTCATAGAATTGGGGAGTTATGTATGCCACCCCATGAATGGTATTAAGGAATACGATCCGTCATCCATGCAATTATAACAAGTAATTAACGTGTAAAAGATATCTAGGGAGTAAGGAAATCTAAGTAAACACATCTTCTCCAATTACTGCTCACAACTTTAGTTTAAATTAGTTTATTTTATTTTAATTTAATTGCATCTTAGTTCTGGGTTAGTTGAATAACAACTAATTCCGCCCAAATCCTTCAAACCCGAGATTTTAATTGCTTTCTAAAAAATATAAAAATACAAAAAATAATCTTCTTTCATCTCTAGAACTAGTATTTAGGTTTTCTAATCCTAGCGACACTATTCCCAAGTTGAACGATCAATCCCCCGGTACCTGCCACTATACTATACTACAACGATCAGGTACACTGCTTGGTGGGGGTTGTAAGCTTCTCGAGATCCCTCGAGAGGTAAAGCCTGGTGCAATTCCCACGCATCAATAAACATTCATTGATTATTAAAGTATATTATGTTGAAGACATAATCTTTAGTACAAAGGCATATATATATAAGCATATATGCTTTTCTAGAAAACTACATTAGATAATATTAAGTTGCCGACTCGAGGTCTCTTGAACTTGCACGGGGTACAAAAGTTTGTGATGATTTTATTTGAATATGGAAGCATGGTGATTGAATTTAGTGGTATGATGGTGAGGGGTGTGGAGCGGAAGGAGTGGATCTAGGTATGTTGTACCAAATTAGTGGAGCTATTGGATGAGGACGAGTGGGAAGATATTCGATCCACGCAATGTCTTCACTTAGGTCAAGGATTTGTTTTTGGAGGAAGTAGCAACAAGGACAATAGTGGGTGTGATTGATGACTTGATCTAGGTTTAGTGAGTGAGGTAGACAATTTGAGTATGGAGAGGAAGGAGGTTTGTGCAAGTTGCGTTGTGCAAGATGCATGGTGTTAAGATCACGAAGATCACGGATTTGGTTGATTTCTTCACGAAACTTTTGCTTTTCCGTGGTGATGTGGAGTGAATTATTTTGTGGAGGTGGATGAATAGGGGTTGTGTAGTTGGTAGTGAAGTTATTGGATGTGTAGTTTGATGATTGACCGAAGTGATATGGATCATTGTAGTTGGATGGAAGTTGAGATGTGTGATTTGGAATGAAGTTGGATGTTTGGCCAATGTGGTAAGGTTTGTAGAGTGGTTCAAAGGAGTGTCCTTGTGGGTTTGGAGTGTAGTTGGGAAAGTAAGTGTTTGGAGGTGTTGATTGATTTCCAAATTCACTTGTTGCGATGGATTTGTTTCGAGGGCTTTGTTTCTTACGCCACATAGGTTTTTCGGTCATCCTCGCTAGCTTAGAGGATTTTGATTTTGGTTTGTTGGGAGAAGTCATGATTGGAATGGTTGATCAAGGATATGTGATGAGGAAAGCTATTTATAGTGGGATGATTATGTATTAGTGGAAGGATAATAAGTGGAGGATTTGCTAGACAAAATGTGTTTGTGAAATTAAGGAAGTGAAGAATCAAAGTAGGGTGAGATGGGCTAAAAAGCTGAAGTCAATCAGGGAACCTCGACCAACAGGTGGTCGGCCCCCTTAATTAATGGCCGGCCCCGTTAAAATTAAAGGGGCCGCCCTTGATAATTATGGGGGCCGCCCGGGGCTAGGTTCCCAGATTGTCAGATGTGGTTTTTGGCAGAAATTTTTCCAGAAAGATGTTTGTTTGGAGGTTAGGTTTTGGGCAAGTCCATCTCTTTAGGCAACTAATCAAGTATTATTATAATGAAGTATGCATGAAAAGTATACATGTAGGCAACTAAGTATATAATAAAATTTCATGCAAAGACAATAATGTAAAGGGACAAATAAGCAAGTCATATATCCAAAGGCAACCAATGCAAGGGCTAAGGCAACTAGTGAGTGGGAAGCTAGTGATGGAACAAATGTGACAAATTGATTTTTGACTTAGTTCTAGTGTGTGCCTATATGCAATATATGTGAGGATGCAATTGCTTCGACTCATAATGCTAAAATGAGAATATCCTAAGAAGCAATCCAAATACTTTCTAATCTTATTTGTTCAACCCATGAATGTCAAAAAAATATATTTGATTATATAATTTGACAATTACATGTGAAGTATCAAGCATGATTTAAGAGAAAAACGTTTTTAGCATTATTCAACAATGTGTTTAAAAAAAATTGAAACGTAGTGTATATAAAAGAAATTGTAAGAGGATCTTTAATTATTTGGTTTTAATGTAAATTAAGCATCTTAATTTCATGAAGAGCATTTAGTTATGAAAATCCTAGACTCGATTGAAAGTGCAAAAAATAAGGTTGAAGAAATTTAAGTAAAATGCCTAATAGAGATTATGATCAGAATTTGATGAAGTTTGAAAAAATGTGTAAAGAAAGACTTACAATATTTGTTTAAAAGTGAGAATTGTTTGGATGGATTGGGTTTTATAAAAATGTTTATGCAACGTAGAATTCCCACACTTCAATATTTGTGTGAAGTAGAATCCTAGACTCAAGGTCGAAGAAAAGAAAAGAAAGTGATTTTATGCAATAAGTAATTTATGAAAATGCAATAGAATTTTGTCAATTTGCTCCATCAATCCTAATCCTAAACGCAAGTGGTTAAAGGGTTCATGCATAAGGGGTTTGGTGAATATATCCATAGTGTTAGTTACATAATAAACAAAATCATCACAAGAACATACAATTAACAATCTTGGAAGTTAGAGTTATAATATACAATATAAAAGCGTACTTTGCGTCTTTAATTGATTTGACTCAATAAGACTTACGGGTAAGAGAGAAGAAGAAGCAACGAATTCCCAAGAAGACCGTAGATAGAAAGCAAAGCAATGGAGAACGCATAACAAGACAACACCATAGAATCGCAAGCAAGTTCTTGAAGTAAAATTACGTGAAGGTTTAAATGCATGTCTTAATGGTTCGTCAAACTTCACGTATAATCAAGTGTGCCAACCTTGTGATTTTGACACCTAACATGTAAAACAACTTGGTACCCAAAATCTCATGGGTCCTAGATGGTTAGTTACAACATCCATTGCATTTAAAATGCATGTGGTATAGATGTTGATGACAAGTGAAAGAATTCCTTATCAATATGTTTTCACACAATGATAATGACTTGCTTGTCTCAAGAGATAAACAGCTATTATAACAAAAGTAACTTTCTAAATTTCTCCACTAGGTTTTACAAACTTTATTTGCTTTGATTTATTTGTCGAAGTATCATTAGCATTAAATCCTAAGCCGGTTTTGTCATCAAAAGCCTTTTGAATATCAAGTAAGTATAGTAAAGATTTGGAACTATTTTCAAATTTAGCTAGTATTTTTCCTTTTTCATCATTTTCTTCAGTAGATGTTGAAGATTCAATTTTAAATGTGATTTTTGAGTCTATGTTGCAAAAACGTTTAAAGTTGTTTTCTAATTTTGAAAATTCTAAGATTAATTGATCATAGCAAAAATGTTTGGTTTCGGATTGTACCTCATTTGTGTCTTTACAATCTTCACATGCTATATAATGATCCTCTTCACCGTCAATGTTGCTCCATGTTTCATTTATGATCTTTCTTCGGATTTGGTTCATGTATTTTTCGTCATTGATACCTTCAATTACCACATTTGAACTAGTAGCACTTGTATTTTCTTCAACTAAATGTTTGTCTATTAAATTTTCTAGAACAATTAATTCTTGTGCAATATCAAGTTTATCATCTTTGTCTCGACATTTCCATTGGTGAGAGTTTAAAAGACATTTCCAAATATCATTTGCCATTTTACAAAAGAATACTCTTTCATATTCAACTCTTGGTAGAGTTTTATAAATCATTAGTTTGGCTTTAATATTTTTATCAATCTTTGTTTGGGGGTAATTGTATTGATTTTCAAAATCCGTTCTTGTTTGAATATCACCCATTGAAATGATGTGCCAAAGATCTTGATATATTGATTTCACATAATTTTCAAATTTATTTTTCCATTCACAAAAATTATCATTTTCAAAATAAGGTGGTTTAAATGTCATATTCCCTTCTAAATATTTTTCCGATTCCATAGATCGATTTCAAGTTTTAAAATACAATATATTTTAAAAGTCTTGTTTAACGTAGCTCTGATGCCAATTGTGGAAAACTAGAAGGGGGGGTTGAATAGTTTTACGTCAATTTGTATTTATAAAACGGTTGTCAAAAGATAACTTCAATTAAAGTTTTGCTTAGAAATCTATAGTTGATCAAAATGATCAATTGAACATGTATATGTGTATATATGTATTATATCCTTTTAGATTGTTTGTAAAAGCTTTATTTTTGTAAATGAACTTTTAATTTGATCTTTGTATGAAATCAATATTAGCACAATGTGATAAGATGTAACAATATGTAAATGTCTATGTCTACGTAAATAAAAATGATGTAGATGAGATAATAAGTGAGAGATGGAAGGATCAAACTGAGACACAAAGGATTTATAGTGGTTCGGCTACAAGGACACCTTCCTTGCCCTATTCCACTCCTCGAGTCACCTACTCGAGAGTTTTCTTCACTAAATCAACGAACTCCCTTTTGGCGGAGAAACCTTACACGACTTTTGCTTACACCAATTAACGACACTAAGCTAAATGTCGAGTTCTAATTGTAGCTAGAACCGATCTCACACCACTAGTCACTACACACCTATTTCACAACTTCTTCACACCACACCTTCTTCTTCACAACAAAACTTCTTCTACTTCACAACACAACTTCTACTTCACTACTTCTCTACACCACTAACACACCTAGATCTACCAATTACAAAACTTCTACACCTTTACAAGTAATTTACACAACTACTAACAATATTCACACATCTACAATACTTCTTAACTAGATGTTAAAGAAGTATTCTTCTCTTGCACTTTGAATGATGAGGGATTGGATCACTTGAAACAAGAACTTATAATCTTATGATCAAATGATTTAAAAAGATGATTTGAGAGGATTTGTACAGAAAGTTATATTGCAAGAGGTGAGGAAAAATTACATATTTGAACCAGTATTTATAGGCAAAAGTTTCTGACACAGGAGCGTGTGCCGGCCCCCTTAAAATTAAAGGGGCCGCCCCTTATAATTAAGGGGGCCGCCCACCTGTAACGGCCAGATTCTTTTGTCTTTTCTGGGGAAAGTTTATTTGGTGAAGATTTAACTGATTTTGGTTAAAATTTTGAATTGATATATTTATTATGATTTAAACATTTTCCTTTAATTACCAAAAGTGTTTTTCTAAATATCTAAAATGTTTATACCATTTTATATAATTTGTAATTAGTAAATAAACCTTCCTTTGATCATAATATGTATTAGGCAATTGTTTATTCATACCTTAAGTGATTTAGTTGGGTGTAATGATATTTTGTCACTAAATACTTGTTTACGTAATGATTTTACGTTTAATGATTTTACATTTTGTGATCGTCAAAACATAGGGATATCGAGAAATATTAATAATGTTTTTACGCATTATTTATATCAACAACGTAATCACTTACAGGTTTCCCATCACCATGTTTACAGCTGTGTAATTGATCAAGCAGGTCATACAATTCAACATCTGATGATTTCTCATAAGTTTTCTTGAGTTCCTGAAGCATATTGTATGGATAATAGTACTCAAACTACTTTTGTAACTTAGCATCCATACTAGTGAGCATTAAACAAGCAACCTTATTATACTTCTTGTACTCAACATACCATGCTGCTTTTTCTGCTTCAGGGGTAGTATCGGCAGGACGGTCAGGGCAAGCAGTATTCAAGTAATCGAGCTTATCAGTCGCCCTCAAGACAATTCTGAGCGATCTGTGCCAATCATTGAAATTTTTCCCAGTGAGTTTTTCCCTTTCAAGATGATTCTTGAAAGCAGAAACAACATTGGAGTTATCGGAGCCATTTCTACAGAAAAAAGTTCAAACATTAGTATTTTCGATAATACATATTTTCAAGAAAATAGAATACCCACAGATATATTCATATAGCCACTTAATTTTCTTGAAAATCTAGGATTCAACTTTACATAGATTTCATTACATCAGTTGATCTGCTAGTAATGAAAATATAAAAGATGGTAATCTGTAGAACAATAATTGTCAAACAAGATTTCCAATTCCTAGATCGTTATGGGAATTACATCAAATTGATTCATCAATTTGCAATGTAAGCATCGTCTAACTTAGAAACGTGTAAAATATCTATATTTGGTCTCACTACAATAATAGATTTTTACCTTGTCATTAAAATTTAGCCTAGGTCTCACGTTTACCAAATAATAATTTCAAGTGTCTCTTATAGTTATATGGCATGTAACTTAAATTGTATAGGGTATTTGTTTGATGTGACAATCAAAACATGTATAAAGATGCATGCACTCATCTTTATAACATAAGTTTTCAAAACCTTTTTATTATCAATTCTTAATATTAATTCAAAAAGTTTTACTTGAGGTATCGGGTTCACCAATTAAAGAAGAACCATCAATTATCACCCACGAAAGTGGAATTGAGGTAAATCACCCTTAAGATGATATTCTATAAAGAATGGAGATAAAAGAAAGTCATCTAAGTCGCATTCATAAGTGTGATAACCAAGGTAGATTCTAGGCTCTTTCCAAACCTTCTTACCATCACTATAAATTTGTCTTATAAGGCTTACTTTTAAAACCATGTGTACAAAAACATCAATCAAGCAAAAGTTTATGGATTAAATCTTAAAACATATAATAAAGTATGAATCTTGCTAGTCTCGCCTGGGAGCCAATTACCGTGCGAAGCAAACCACTGTCGGCACATAAGACACCGCAAGAATCAATCTTTATCACTTAAAGTTTCACCATTATTAGTCCAATTAATTTTCTTTATAAAATTACCCTTTTATTGCTTACTACATGTCCAACAAAATAAAACAATAAAACAAGTAATCAAAGACAAATCAAGTAACTAATAAACATAACAATTATAAGGTGAAACAAATAGCCACATGCATTCTTGATTAGAAAAGATCCTAATAAAATCAATTCTAGGTTTCAATATGCATGTAATCAATTAAGGCCTTCCCTTCTAAAGGAAGTGAGCCACATGCATTGACAAGTCAATTGCGTAGGCCAAAGCCAATCACAAACCACATAGCACATAAATTGATTTTAATAGATATGGGGTCTTCCCCAATTTAAGATCTATCTAAAACATGTGACAAAAAATAACAACTAAAACAATTAATAATCCATGACTAACATGCATGTTTCGTCAAGGATCAAAGCATAACAATTACCAATTAGGTCACAAGTATGTCCAATTAACACATAAACTTGTTAAAACCTAGGGTTTTTAATCATAATTAATATTTAATACAAACCCTAAAATTTGGGTAAAGGAGGTAATCGAACCCCCCCCCCCCCCCCCCCCCAATTACAAGGGTTTCAAATCTATAACCCTAGATAAAACAAAAAACCTTAACATGTATCTAAAAACATTAAAAAATCAATTTTTATGTGTTTAGTAATCATTAACATGTTATAGCAAGCTCGTGATACAACTGTTAGAATATATAAACCATGACAATCATGTAAACAGGTAAAACACATATGCGGAAACGAATGAATCATCTATAACATATTAATAATTAACATAAACATAATAGGAACGTACCGTGAGATTCTAGCTGAACAAGAATCACTTGATTAACCTTGATTAATGAAGATGAACCCTAATTAGGGTTTATATGAATCAATGATCAATCCCTTACCGTTTATTGATCGATTCCTTGATAACAACTATAGTGAGTTGTTACCTCATTCTTGTACACACAAATTAATAGCAAATTAAGGTTTATGCTAGTAAACAAATACAAGAACTTTTGTATAAAAAATTTGATCCAAACACCCTTAGTGTTGTGGAACCGATCGGCCAAGAGGACAAAAAAAAAAGAAGAGAAAAAACTTTTTTAGGGTTATGTGTGTGTGCCAAAAAGATGAAAAACAAATAACCCTTGTATTGTATATATACTAGTAGAAATCTTTGGGAGCAAGTTAAGGCAAGGGGTTCCCCCCTTGGGCTTTGGATCGACCGGCCACAAGGACCCAAAGGTTCCTTCCGGATCCTTCTTGCCTCCTAATTTCATTCTAGTCCTTCTCGTTTAACCGTTAGTCAATTCCGTTAAGTACTAACGACCGTTAGCCATTTCTTATATTCAAATAATTATATATATATATATATATATATATATATATATATATATATATATATATATATATATATATATATCAATTATTATACTCAATTCTCATTTGTAATGTGTGCAATCCTGAGATCTCGAGTTTAATTCTAGTCATACGAATATTAATATTTATCCAAACTCTAACACTTCAAACTTCTTTATGTGTAACAAGTTATAGACAACAAAAGTTAGCTCAAGGTTAGCCCTCACAAAGCTAAAACATCAAAACGACGTTGTTTTTGACAATAGAAAAAATATACAATAGGATACAAAAACTGCTGACACTATAACCTGATTTGGGAAAAATACGAGAGCCAAAGACCCCGCCGCAACGCGCGGGCCGCCCTACTCGTTAAATACATATGTGTTGCAATGTTAAGATGCCTTGTTATTAAACTTAGTTTAAAGTGATTGGCGTAATATAAGAAAAAATATGTATTCTAAATATTATTAAACGCTTAAAGGTAATACATAAATATATTTAATGTTTTTCTAGACTAGTGAAATATTAATCAAACTGGACTTGATGTGACTTTATCTAACCTGACATGTTGATTAGTTGAGTGTTTGAACAAAATTAATTACGGCATTTATAAGGATACAAAGATACTTAAACATGTTTTGTTGATGTTGGTGTATGATGTGAACCATGATATATATGATTTTAGTGAAACGCAATTATCTTATATTCATACAAATTGCATGATCTTATATTAGCATACTTCGTGAATCACTTGCACTATAAAATGATATTTTTATACCGTAATATGTTTTATTCCAACCAACTTGAAATAATTGGACATGAAGAATTCTTTAGGGTTGTCTTTTGTTTTCTTAGTTTTGTTCTACTTGCTTGCGTGGTCAACGGTACGTATTTCGTGAACACGTTTTGTACGTTTGTATACATGACATAATTGTGAAATATCAACAACTCCCCCTTAAATCCACGATGAATGCTTTTCTATTTGTCTTTAATAATATAACGTTTTAAATAGTATTTGTTTTTTTTTCTTCTTCTGAATCAGAAAACAATTTTTTTGCAACTGGTTATCATCTTAAATTTATTTAATGCAATATAGTCTCATATGGAGATTTTACCTATGAGCTTAAAAGAATGTGTTAAGTGACATTTAAGAAATGAAAATGTCTTCCTCCATTATATGCAACGTAAAAAAAATGATATATAAAGGTGGGGTGCCGGTTTGATTTTTTCTTATGAAACCAAAAACGGCCCAAACATTCTGTTTTCATAAAATCCAAAACCTCCCTCGTAGGTTTGTCATTTCGGCCTATTTTTTCAATTCGAACATCTTGGTTTTTTTGGTTCCGATTCGCTTTATCAATTTTTGTGCTCGCCCTTGATTTTTTTAGTCTTCACATAAATTGATGTCATTTCATGTTATCCTCCACTAATATTCATTATATGTATAATAATGCAAATATTTTACTTATTATTTGTTATATTGGTGGATAGGTAGCACAAGGGGCATCATTTTGTAAAAAAATAACGGAAGGGGTCTGGTGTTGTTACGAAAAAGGACCTGAAAGATGTTTCCCCGGTGGTGATTCCAAAGTTAATTGTGAAAATTGGTGTCAAAAAACAAATTTGAAAGATACATAACTTTAAACAAATAATGTAAAATAAAAAGTATAACATATTATTGGTATAGTTATGTATCTCTTATCCCTTCAATAAACAAATCTACAAAATGCAAGTATCATATGCATCTTTATTATAATGTAAATTTCATAACATGCTGTTTATTATCGATTTATCTTTTATGAATTTCATGACTTATTCAAAATAACTTTAAAAAATAATGTAAAATAAAAGTATACGTTATTATTGGTATAGTTGTGTATCTCTTATATCCCTTCAATAAATAAATCTACAAAATGCAACTATCATATGCACCTTTATTATAATCTAAATTCCATAACATGCTATAATATCCCGTAAATTATCTCTTTTATTTGTAAGAGATAAACGTAAAGTAATCTATCGTCACAGTTTAATTAACCATTTTTACGGGCCAAATTTTTGCTTTATTCAACTATGTTACTAACCAAGGCGTTGTCACATTCTACATTCATTGTAATAAACTCATGCACGTGCCGCGTTATTTCAATCCATGAGCGAATCATGCCCGGTATCACTTTTTGACATCTAATAAAACAACACTCAAACCCCCCTTCATCACTCCATTGGGCCCAAGCCCAACCAAACCATTTTTAAATCCCAAACCGGGCCATTATACTATTCAAGTCCATTAAACAAACTCGGCCCAAATCCTTTCTAATATCTACATAAAAGTCGACTAAAGTCCCTTCACTTTGGCTCGATTCCTTCCAAATTCTCTTAACAACCTTATACAAAATTGATATAGGTCGAATCACCACCCACTAAAGAATCGAGAATAAAAATTTACTTGACCTCTTGTGCTCGTTTGACGGACAACAAATGCCAAAGCTTAGCTCGTTGTCATTTCGTCAAAAACTGTTAACATTCGTTTGTAAAATCCCCAAAACAAACTTTAAAATATGTGTGTGTTACGTGAGAAATACCAAACGGACCCTCTTTATTCCTGGGCTTCGGCCAATCTCACAAGCCCAAACACTCTTTTATTTTTATTTTTCTTTTCTTGCGATACCAAGCAACTAGCACCCTTGATTCAATCTGTTGTGTTTCTCCCTTTTGTATTACGCTAGACAAAACGTCCCATAGCTAGAAGCTAGCAAACACACACCCAGGGGCGGAGCTATTAAGGGACCGGGAAGGGTCCCGGCCCCCTAGGCCTAAGCTCGTCAGTGTATTTTTTCACGATTTCATGTGTTATTCCGGAAAAAAAATTGTTTCGGCCCTCCCATTTAATGTTCTTCCGGAACAAAAATTGTTTCGGCCCTCCCAATTTTTTTTCTAGCTTCGCCACTGCACACCTATATATATTTTGTTGAGTTAAGGTTTAGTAATGATAAGAGCGGACGGTGTGGTATTACTCGTCCCTCACTGTTTCACGGGGGTTTTCGCCATAGCTCGCCAAGAAGGAGCTCCTCGTCTGCACGACGAAGGAAAACCTTTGACAAATAACCATTTGAGTGGGACCATGTAAAGGGATAAACGTTTTTTCTCTTCTTTTTTTTGAGTTTTCAAGTGTGTGTGCTTGATGTGTGTACACGCAGTAACACAGGAAGAAGATGAAGTGATTTATTATTATTATTATTATTATTATTATTATTATTATTATTATTGTTGTTTTTGTTTTTGTTAAATTTGTGCTAAATGGAACTATGTACGTGGGCTTGTTTTAAGTCAAAGGATTTCTTTGTTTATTTTATTTATTATTATTTTTTTTTTACGGAGTGACAGTTAGAATTTGTAACTTTTTTTTTTAATAAAAATTGTTATTTGTATTATTTGAATTAAATGAATTTTATATTATTTGATAAATTGAATAAAGAAATAAAGTTGTAAGTGGTGGGTTATAAATAAGTAAATTGAAGTTAGTGTTAAGTGAGGGGTTGTAAATGGAGGTTTGTTAAAATGATGTAACAACTCGTGGGCGTCAAATGAGTAGTTTTGGTGTATCACCACACCTAAGACTCTAAGGAGTTTTTTTAGTTGAAGTTAAAAAAGTTAAAGCTGATATGACCCTAACGTGTCATTCGAAAGTTTAACTAGAGTGATGACACAAATTTATTTTTATTATTATTATTATTATTATTACTCCCTCCCTCCCAAACTTATTGTCCACTATTGACTTTTTTAGTCTTTCTTCTTCAATTTTGACCTTAAATATTTTTGTGGGTGTTATATAATATTTGATGAAAAATATATAAATAGATTGAGTTTTAAGTGTACTTTTCAATGATATAATTTTTTATCAAGTATTATATAACAAAAAATATATATTTATGGTTAAAGTTGAAATAGTTTAACTTTGAAAATTCAAAGTGGACAATAAATATGGGATGGAGGGAGTATTATTTTAGAGAGATCATAACTCTAGTCAAACATACGGTAGTCCAACCAGTAAACTCGTTTTTACCGTACTTGTCTGTTCTATCAAACACGTTGACGCATCAACTTGATGAAGAACGTATGGACCTCAATTGATCCACACAATCCAAACACCCACAAACCCCTCCTCAGTTTCACCCACTAATCTCAACCCGGTTATGAATTCATGAATATGCATGTAACCCCCTTATTTTTACCCCCATTACCCAGGCCCTTAATTTTCAATTCATCATCATTACATCACTTTACACAAAACCATCAATCTTTTTGGACACCCTTTTGCAAGTTTAGTAATGGGTATTCTTTGAATTTTGAAAATATTGGTTGTAGATTAATTTCATTTTCACATAGTTATAGGAATTTTAATGGTGTAAGAAGAAAAAGGGGGAATTACTGTAGGACTATTGTGAGAGCTAGTGGGAGTAAAAAAGAGTCGCCTTATGAAGTGTTGGGTGTTTCACCGAATGCTACTCCTGTTGAGATTAAAAGGGCTTATAGGAAACTTGCTTTGAAGTATCATCCTGATGTTAATAAAGAGGTGTTTTTTACTTCTTTTTATTGTTTGTTTGTTATCCTGATTGCTTATTATAACTGTTAAGGTTGAGCGTTTGCATAGAAGCTAGCTGCTTATGATTATATGTGATTCTAAATCCGTAGATAAGTAGAATCGCCAAACACTCTGTTGATGTGTTTAGTTAAAGGATAAGTAAACTTAAACACAATGTCTTGAATTGCATGTTGTTGCAGCTGATTATCTGCTTGTTTCAAAAGGTATACACAATTGGGATAAGTAATCCCAGACAATGCTTATTATCAAATAAAAAGAATGATTTTTCCAAGAGTGTATTGTTTGAATGCCAATTGATTCAGAAGAAAGACCTACGAGCCGTTTTGAAAAGCTATTTTGGGTGCTTATTGGCTTATTGTGTTATCAAAGTTCAAAACAAATTAAGCTAATCTAAACCCCTCGTGATTATCAGCTTAGCAACTTTTTCAGTAGTTAAAAACTGTGTTTCCAAAATGCATAAGCTTTACCAGACACCCCTTTAATTGGGATTCTTTGAGCTAATATATGGTACTTTGTGTACAATGGATTTAAAAGATCTAAGATATTTACAAACAAAAGAACGAAAAGATTTATATATGTCTAGAGTAATAAAGCATGATTTAGTGTGAGCAAGTTAAACGCAAAGGAGAATGCCAGAGTTATGAATTTTGTGGTTTGACACGCATTTAAATTCTTGATACTCAGGCTAATGCTCAAGAGAAATTTTTGAGGATAAAACATGCATACAACACTGTGCTAAACTCTGATTCACGGGCAAAGTATGACTCCGGGAATCGTACATCTCAAACTTACAAACGAACTGAAGATGAAGAGTTTTATGGTTTTGGTAAATTCATTACACGCATTGAATTGTTTTTGTTTCCTTATTCGTATGTACTTGTGTCCTTAAGGAGGACTAGCCTTGTATTTCCATTTGGATTCTTTTAGCTACCTCAAATGTGCATAGTATCAAATTTCTTTTTGAAAAAGTTAATTTCTTGTGATCTATGGAGATTATGCACTTTCCTTTTATTTCTATAAAATACTTTCTTGAAACATCTATGGCAATATATCTCCGACTTGTGTTTTTAGGAACTCATTCTGCAAAAAAAATAGATTCATTTTGTTTTGGGCATCCAACATTTACATTTTGTGGGTCCCATTAAAAATGCAAATACATGGGATCCATAAAATAAAGAATGGAGAAAGTGATACTATAAAACAAGGGAAACCCAAATTTGATATAGTCAAACTTCAATTTTCATGTACTTTTTCCACTTTGAACTGCAGGTAATTTTGTGAGGGATGTCCAAATATCATTAGGTAGACACATTTATTTCACAAATATGGCACTGTAATATGAAATTACCACTTTTGGCATAACCCCGTTTTTTTATAATGAAATATATGTTGCGTTCTTGAAATATGTGTTTGTTCGTTATAGGCGACTTCCTTAAAGATCTACAAGAAGAATATCGGAATTGGGAGGCATCTGCTCCTAAACAAGCAAAACCAAAGAGCTTATGGGAGGAATTAGGGGTAAGTTTATATTTATATTATAGCAACGGATGAAGTGTTACATCAAGTTTACTAAATTTCTTGAATCTGCTAGGAAATTGGGGAAGAGTTTGTCGAGTTTCTTGAAAAAGAGCTGAATATCACAGATGTTGAAAATGAAACAGAGAGGGGATACGAAGAGCCCGCAACTTCTGCTAAGGGTAGAACTGGAAATAGTAGTAAAAATGAAGATAAAAAAGGGAGCAGTATTGAAGATAACATAGACGAAATCGAAGCTGCACTTGCTCAATTAAAAAAGGAATTAGGGTTGTAATTTTGTGAATTTTTTTGAACAAACTGAGAACATACAGATTTTTGAATGTTGTAACTTGTATTGATATTGTTCAGGAAATGCCATTAGTTATCTGCAAAGCAGTGACTTTAATTTGTGCATAGTTGGAGCAAGTAGGAAGAGGATATTGAGTTCTATATTTGTTCTAAAGTGTTGTTTGGGCTTGCTTGTTAAAACATCTCTCTTTCAACACGCAAGTTCAAACACCTCTAAATGTAATATTTTCTAATAAATACTTTCTCCGTCTAAAAAAGAGAGTCCATAACAAATTATTATATATGTAATTAGTACAAGTTTTGATTGATAAAAAATCATTTTTACGTTTGCACTTATTGTAAAAATTTTAATTAAGCAATAAGGCAAAAAAAAAAAATGGTCATAAATACTATCCATATATAGAAATTACACTTTTTTTGGACAAACATAGACACAATTTCTGTAAACTTAAATTAGACACTTTTTTTTTTTTTTTTTTTTTTTTTGACAAACATAAACATAATTTCCGCAAACTTTGTGGCAAGTACCATACACTAAAAAAGAAAGTACTTAACACCATCACCTTCAAAATCTGTAGCTCGCACAAGTTCCTTATATACAAACTTACAAAGCCAACAACTGCTAGCTAAAATGATATAGGTGAAATATAGGCCTCAAAATCTATCACCGAATCCGAACATGAAACCACCAGTTCCAGAGTTGTGATTAACAACATACTCTGCTCGTAATTGACCTAGCTTAAGCCCTACACCATAAGACGAGCCATGACCCTTTCGTTGGTTTCCGTTCACATCTTTTGAACTACCCAAATCATTCCCATGTTCTGCAAACCCATACACAAGTGTGTTTCCCACTGGTGTGTTTACCACCGGTACTCGTAGTTCAGCAGCAAGCTGCAGGTTAAACATTATTATACTTTGCTATTTGTTTATATAGGATTTTACCAAATTCTCATGAAATTTTGAGCATGCTTTTTTTTAATACTTTCTTTCGACTTCAAGCATCTCCCGCGTTTTAGGATATTTTCTTTGCCAATTTTTTGTAAGATGTCGAATGTATTGGCTATTTTCAACAAAAAATCTCGCAACATATTTGTTTTATCATTAAAACTTTTTTTTTTTTTTTTTTTTTTTTTTTTTTTAATAATGATCTTATTATTATTATTATTATTATAATCAATCAATTTTTAACGCATGTTATTTTTGGCACTAGTATTAAAATATGAAAACATAATGTACCTCAAGTTTTTTTCTCCCATCGCCGATCTCACCAGTGTTGTAACCCCTAACCGAGTAAGGTCCACCAAGAGTGAAAGCATCATAACTAGCCACATGACCCACACACCCACCATAATGAATGTGAAGTACAAGCGTTGGTCGTGGTCGCTTACCAACACCTTCTTCAACATTCTTAAGCTGGATGAATTTAGTCATTGTTAATTGATGACGATTAAATATTGGAAAACTGCTGCCAATTCCCACACCTTGCTCAATCTGCAAAATGGGCAAGGGTCAAAATGAGCCATTTTGTGTACCGGTTGAAACAAAATCTATATCCTGGGGTAGGGGTAGGACCTGTCTACATTCTACCTCCCCCATACCCTGCTCCAGCGGGATTGGGTTCGTTGTTGTTGTTGTTGTTGTTGTTGGTTGAAACAAAATCTATGCCATGGGTTGTAAAAGACTGACCTGAATCACATTTCTATCACCAACAATTTCACCATTCACAGACTTGGTGTTATCTCTTGTCAAATTAGCTTGTAAATATGCCTTTCCGTCTGAGATAATACTGCCATTTGGCAAAACCCTTTCACCATTTGGAGCAATGTTACCACTTTTATCATGTGGTGTTATCCCTTCCATTACAATTCCATAAGTTAATTCGCTTTCATTGGTGATATTCTGGAAAAGTATACAATTAACCATAAGCTAATGTAAATGTTGAGCATACTTCGTATAACATATTATATGAAGCTTAGTAAGTTCACCTCGGTAATGTTAATATTAGCTTCAATACTATCTCGATCAACGTATATTGGAGGAACTATGTCTACTTCCCGCCTACCTGTGAAGTCTGGACTGATTTTTCTCTTGGTAGAGCAGCTCGTGCGTAAAGTACGGTTTCGGGGATTACTTACACCATCTAAATAAGGATGCACATACTCGAGCTTAAAGGCCAGATCGTCCTGCAAAAAAAAAAAATAATAATAATAATAATAAAATAAAAATAAAAAATGAATTGCAAAATAGGAGGAATCTTAACCACAATCAGAGACAATAGTTTAGGTTAATATACAATTTTGAATCTATATAAAATTTGGCACACAGAAATTACTAATGGTCCTATGACATATGATACAGTTAATTGTAACTTGCAAGCTCAATCGGGCTTAGGTCTTGCTCTTTGCAATGGAAAAGTGGAAAGACAAAATATTTGAAAAGAAAGAATAATCTCACCTGAGGATTGAGCATGCTGCTAGTGACAACAGAGCCAATAATAGATCTATTAAGCCCTCCAATGTTCCGGTACACAAATGAAACGTTCCCACCTAGTAGGATTGAATCCTGGAAAGCATACAAAAGTATAAATATTGACGAAATGACAACTGTTCAAAATGTAGGGAAAGTAATTTGATAAATTACCAGAGAAGGAAGGAATCCGTGCCAAGCAATAGGCAACTTGGCAAAACCTCCGGCTTTAGTTTGCTTGTCCTCTTTAAGCGTAATCCCAACAACAATACCTCCCTCTTGTTTTTCATCAGGAAGTGGATGTACTTCGATGTTTGAAAACAAAGATAATGAATCCAAATTCTTTAAAGCTTGCCTCTGCGCTTCAATGTTAAACACGTTCCCTGGTAGAAGCTGTAAAATTACATTAAGGGGGTGTTTGGTTAAGCTTAACAAAAACCTTATAGCTTTAGCAAATAGCCAGTTCTAATAGCAGCCATTTTTTGCTCTTCAATAAGCTATTAAGCAATGCTCAATAAGTTTTTGAATAATACAATAAGCTTATAAGCACCTCGAATAAGCTTAGCCAAAAGAACAACATCTATTAGCATATAATAACATATAATATAATAACATTATGTACAGGGCCGTCCAATGGATTTCGGAGGCCCTGTGCGATAACGATAAGTAGGCCCTCATGTTTGACGAATTCTAATGTAAAAAATCAAAAAATGGTCGACTTTTTCATTCTCAAACATGCAATCGCCACTTGATGTTTTCTTAATCTTGTATTTTGGCTGTGATCACATAACATTGTTCCATAATAAACATAACCAACTAACCAAGGACTTACATTCATGCATATGTAACTTGATAATATATAAAAGAGAGGGCCCATAGAATTGGTGGCCCTGTGCACCTGCCCCGCTTGCACAGGGTGTTCACCGGCACTGATTATGTAGCACATGTATCTCCAGATTTCTTAGTAAAACCATTTAAGATCCCATGATTCAGTGGTAACACCTTAACATCTGCGTTGCTAACAGATGACTGATAGTCATATTTCATTTTTGTACCACTTGTTTTCATTGAATGAATAAAGTTTTGACTTCTTCATGCATAAAATAGAAGCAAACACATTGCTACTAAATTTTTTATTTTTGTTGGTTCAGTACTTCAGTTTGCTAGGAAGAATCCTAATGATACACCTATACATAGGCGTTGCGTTTCAGAATAGCTGTGTGACGGAATACTAATAAGAGACTTTAGTGGTAAGTGAAGGCGAATTCTCATTATGTAAGGATCCGATTTACACATAAAACCACGCCAAAACTATCAAATAATCATAATAACTTTTGTTACGCCAATACTAGAAACTATTAATAGAGTATTACTTTCAGACACAATGCCAAACACATGAGATAATAATAAATGTTACCTGATCAGGAAATTGTCTCTGTAATAATCCTAACTGTGTCTTCCCTTTGCACACATTTCCGAATTTATCTTGAAACTGACCAACAATACCAGTAATATCACCTTCTGCAACCTCACAAACAACCTCCTTCCTATCCAAATTCCCAAAATTCACAACCTCGGCAAGAACATATCCATTATCATGATACCACTTCTCAACCCGATCCCTAATCCTCCGCAACAATGTAGCATTCACCTTATCTTGTTCACTCATCATTTTCATAATCTCATTCTCAACATCGCTCGACAACATACACGCCTTCGATTTCTTAATATATTTCCTATACTCGCTATCATGCATCCTCAAGTATTCACTTTTCTCCTTTTCACTCATACTCTCATTGATTTCAATATCTTCAAACTTTGGTAATAAACCGACACTAATACATTTAAACCTGTCGGCTTCTTTCCAAGTGGATTCTAAAAACGATAAAGTCACACTAATCGTTCCATCTGGTTTAGTTTTCGCTGTTAAATCGAGGCTTTCTGGTATACCAGTACTAGCAAAGGTTTCGAGTCCTTTCATTAACTGAGCTTTTGTGTAAACACCATTAGTTTTAATCGGAAAACTTTCGAAAAACTCATCATCTAAACCAACAACTTTTTTACTACTTTCATCGAAAATTATTACTTCGGACAATTTAAATTTTTTAAAATCGTTAAGTTGGTTTAACTGAACAACAATATCAATCGGTAAGCCGTGAGAGTCGTATTCTCGCGACTCATCCTCATCCTCCTCCGCCTTCGCTCTGCGAGAGAATAAACTACTCCAAAACCCTCCGCCTCCACCTCCACCTCCACCACCGCCTCCACCACCGGCACCACCGTCACTAACGCCGTCTCCACCCCAAACTCCGGCAGCGGCGCCGCCGGCGATGCCGAGTAAAACTCCGGCGGCGGCAGATACGGCGAGTTTTTTGCCGGAGAGTAATGGTCTTGAGTTAGTTAGGGTTTTGGATGAGTTGTTAGGGTTATGTGAATATATTGTTGTACGTTTGATTGCAGTTTTGGTAATGGAGATGAAAGATGATGAAGGATGTGGTTTTGACCGGTGGCGGAGCAATGGCGGCGCTGCGGCGGAGAATGACGTCATCGGTAGTGTGAGTGACGTCATCGGAAGTGGTAGGTGGTGAAGGTGAAAAACATATTTTTACCGCGATGTACTTGAGGGTGTTTAAGTGCTTACTGTTTCGGTAAATGGTACTAATTGGTAAGATTAACTAGTAGGGCCAAGCAAAATTGACCAGAAACCGAAAAAACAAACCGGTCCAACTGAAACTGAACAGAACTTATTAGGTTTGGTTTTCGGTTTTATATATGGTCTTCGGTTTCAATTTTATACATTTATGGTTTTCGGTTTCTATTTTATATATTTATGGTTTTCACTTTTCAGTTATATATTAAAGGAGTTAATATACAAATATGTTATAAAATTTGATATCTGTTATGTTAATGACACCAAAATGTTAGCTTTAGTTACTAGACTTTATATTGTTCGCCCAAGTTAGTAAATTTTGCTTTTTATTCATCCAACTTACTGAACGTTTGAAAACCATTAATTTATGTTACTTCAAAAATTGGTTACTGGATGTTAACGGTCGACCATTGCCACGTCATGAAATAAAAAGGTTAACGTACACATATTACCAAACTTTGTAAAAATGTTCACCTAAATTACTCAACTTTATGTATTGCTCATCCTGGTTATGAATGTCTAAAAATCGTTCATACCAGTTGTTGTCGGGTTGTGGGGATGATGTTATGGGACAAAATGATTTAAGACAGATAAAGAGAACATACAAACAACTAAAAAAAATGCATGAAATGATCGATGAAAAGAATTATATAAACCACCAAAGGATCTAAGAAAAAATCATAACGAAAAAGCAGGATGAACATGGGATCGTTTGGTACTTTTCTATTTTATTTCTTTTAAATAACAAAACTTTAAAACAATTAAAAAAATATGACATACGGTTAAAAAAAGTAAAATGATATGGATAACGGGTTTTCAAAGTTTAGTAACTTGGATAAACAAAAATAAATATTTCAATAAGTCAGAGAACACATTTGAAAAGTTTAGTAATGTATTTGTATTGTCGTGTTTAATAACATATCAAAACATTTTTAAAAGAAAATGATGACATTTAATTTTGTTAAAGATGAAATATTTATACTTTACTATAAGTGGTTATGATCAAATAAGAAGAAAAATTAAAATGAGAAGGGTAAGAAGAAACCACAACCATGTATTTCAGATGCACCTACAAAAATAGATGCATCTCCCCTTAATTTTCTCCCATTTATTTGAAATATGTGGCTAGAAATCCTTCTTATTCTTCTTATTTTAGTTTTTCTTCTTACCGGATCCCTTCCCTAAGTAGACAATCATTTCAAGACGGATCATGTACTATCTTTGTGAGTTTACGATAAAGGAATCTCAAACAACTTGTGTTAGAGACTTAGAGCCTCAAGGGTGACGCCTTCATGAGTCCATGTTTGTTTTACAACTTACTCATTACTCAACTCGTGTAATGAATAACTTTTTTCATTCGCATTTTTAGGGCAAGAAGAACAAGCCAATTTGTGCAAGGGCGTGGAGATATAACAAGTACGCAGAAAGGCTTTTTGTATCGACAAATAAGAAGAGATGTCAACCGGCAACTGTATGAAACAATGATATACTAAGGAACAACAAACTTAAGGAAGCCGACCATGGAGGAGGGAATCAAACACGAAGATGCCACTTGAAAGGGAATTGACGCCGCTCCATTTCGTCTCATGCAACGTGAACCGGGTGTGTGACAATTCTATCAATTGTTACACATCTTATATTATCTAAAAAGAAATCGATAAGAGGAGACCTGTGTAATTTGTGTTGCAATATGGAAAAAATCAAGAATGATGTCATATCAGATTCTAATGCATACATAACTCTAAAAAGAGTAAAGTATGTTAAATTTTTACAAATAACTCAAAACAGTGACAACCAGGTAATCTACTATGAACAATTTCGAGAAAAGAACATCAAAGTTTACACAATCTCAGAACAAAAAAAAAGTAATACCGAGTATAATTTTACTGGTCACAAATTGAGCATCCATAGTATAGCGAAACTTCATTATAATCTCCATACTTGCATGTTTATTCACTTATTGGCTTATTGCTTCTTTCAAAGAACAACCCCTGTGAAAGCAGAAATAAATGTCTAACATTCTTCATATTAGGGGTAAAACCATAAAAGATCACTAATCGCTTATATCCAGCTACAACCAGTTTTTTTCTTTATTCCTTTATCACACATAAGGCTATGTGCTTCAGCAGAATCATCCCAGTAACCATTGTTGGCCAAGATATATGATAGCTGCACATAAGCTGCAGGCTCATCAGGAAAATGATCCACAAATTTTCTTGCCACACGCACACCAATTTCATTATTTCCATGAACCCGACAAGCACTTAACAGAGCTCTATAGACAGAAGGTCCTGCTTCTATTGGCATACTATTGATAACTTCTTCTGCTTCGTTTAAATAACCAGCTCTAGCATAAAGATCCACAATACACGCATAATGTTCAGCTTTTGGTGGTTCAAGGGAACCATCATTTCTCATTAAGTCAAAGTATTCTAGACCCTTATCGAGCCATCCTACATGACTACAAGCAGAAAGCACGATAAGAAATGTAGTCAAATCAGGTTTGACTTTAGTTTTTGTCATTTGTTCAAACGCCTCAACAATTTCCTTACCATATCCGTGTTGAGCATATCCCGATAAAAGTGAATTCCAAGATATTGTATCGTGTTCAACCATCGATGAAAACATCCATTTTGCCTCATCGATTTTACCTATTCTTGAGTACATGGAAATAAGTCCGTTTTGTATGTAAATATTTGAATCATAAGCTGACTTAACAATAAGACCATGGAGTTGCCTACCCTCCTCAACAGCTGATGTAGCTCCTATAACTTTTAAAACACTTGCAATCGTAAAGAAATCAATATCAATACCAGCTTGCCTCATTTCTGAAAACAAATTAAGGGCTTCCTTACAACTTCCCAAGTTTGAAAATCCAGAAATTATAGCGTTACATGATATATTGTTCTTTATATCCACAGTTGAACAAATCTTGTAGAAGTCTTTTAAGCTCCCACCACATTGCGAATAAGTAGTTACTAAACTAATAGCTATATACATATCAGACTCTAACCCTTCTTTTGTAACACGACAATGAATCTGTTCACGATGGATCATATCCTTCACGTTACAAAACGAACTTAACAAAGAATTATAAGTTATATGATCTGCTTTATGACCCAACGCCAGCATTTCCCTAATCATGTACATCGCGTTATCGTTTCTTCCATTCTGTGCATAACCAGTGATCATTGACGTCCATGTAACAACATTTTTATACGTCAAATCATCAAACACTCTCCGGGAACCATCCACATCACAACACTTCCAATACATCTCAAGCAACGCCGTACCCACTACAATATTAACAAAACCAGACTTCACACAAAAACCATAAATTCCCTCCCCTAGTTTTAACGCCTCCAATCGTGAACACGCAACTATAACACTCGAAACAGTAAACTCACTCGGACCCACCCCTAACCTAACCATTTCCACAAACAACTCAACTAAAACACCCAAATTCTCCATACAAAGATAACCCGCGATCAACGAGTTCCACGTCACCACATTTCTCTCAGGCATTTCATCAAACACTTTGCGCGCATCGGATATTACGCCACATTTGCCATACATGTCTACTAAAGAAGTATGTACATACACATTGGAACAAAACCCTGTTTTTATAACAAATGAATGAATTTGTTTGCCTAAGTAAATTGATTTTGAATATGCACATGATGATATGATTTTATTAAGTATGTATGAATTGTAAATTGACCCATTATTAAAACTTTGCTCTATTTTAATTAAGTTGTCGAAATGATCGAAATCGATCGAATTCGAGTGATTTTGTTTGTGATTGTTAAGAAATGTTGCTTTGTTTAGTGAGGTGAAATTTGGGTTTTTGAAGGTGGAAAAAGCGCGGGAAAGTGAGGTAAAAGTTGTTGTTGGGTTAAGTTGGTGTTTAAATACTATTTGCATGGTTTAATGTCAAATTTTGATTTGATCCCATTTGTGTTGGTTTTAAACGATTAGTCCTAGTATGAAGTAAGAAATGGGCCGTTGCAAATAACTTGTTTGTGGCCCTAGATGTTAAGTCCAGTCTACAAATCATCAATACTTACAACAAGTCAACAACGACAACAATTAAAAAAAAAAAAAAAAAATGTTAAAAGGTATCGGTGACATTGATTTACTCATATGTGTTGCATCGAATATAATGTGTGGAAGTAATATAAAAACCAAGGTTATAAATAGTGTGAGGCGTAGCGTGGCGGCATGGTCAAGCCTCAAGTCTTAGCGTGAGGCGTGAAGGCATGACGTTTTTAAGGCGTGAATTAAGGTGGCAAAAAGTATTTATAGATTTATAGATTTATATCATATTTCATTAGTATATCATATTTCATATACATCGAGTTCACAAAAAGTGTTATACATAAGCAATAAAGTCAAGAAACTCTCTTTACATTTGTAATCTACTTCAAATATTAGTAAACCCCTAAACGCCGAATACCAGTAAACCTTAAATATGATGCCCAAATTCCAATTACTAGCAAATCCCATAAACGTCTCAAATACCAGTACACCTTATCGCGTCTTATCGCGCCTCATCTCATGTCAAGCCTTAAAACGACACTTTGGTCTATTGCGTGGCGTGAAGGTGACACCTCGCGCCTTTGCGAGGCCTTTGCAACGCCAAGGCGCGCCTTTTAGAACATTGATAAAAACTATGTCATCGACTTGCTAAAATAGTTGATCACGTTTCTTAAAACATGAAAACATTCTTTTAAATTGTTATTTCAGTCTAAATATTGTCTTCCAGATATTGTTATTGGGACAAGGCACGCTGGCCGGTTGTTGACTGTCAACACTTTTGCAACAATTGATAAGACACATAAAATAATCAAAGATAGTTTTAAGGGTTATTTTTAAAGATTATAATCATAGAGCAATAGTATTCACGGGTAATCGGGTATGAGTGTCGATATACAAGCCTAATACATAAACTTATTAGGGGCGTAGCTAGGAATTTGCTTTCGGGGGAGGGGGGCAAATTTTTTTGAAAAACGTTAGCAAATGCTAAAAAAAACATCATAATATATAACTACAAAATGTAGCAACAAATTTATTCATTTAGCGTTTTAGTTGCACATGACATTCATCCGCATTATTAAAACCATCTAAAAATAAGTATAAACTATTTATTGCATGATACTTATGTAAAATTATAGTATCAATTTTTAAAGTGGGCCTAAAATCGATACTAGATACATAGATTGGTATAAGTTAATAGTTATTTAAAGTGGATTAGAACTTAATACTAGATACACTTTACCACATTGGCTTATTTGCATGATACATATGTAAAATTATTAGGCATTGTGGGTGGGCCATGACCCACCTTACCCTTCACATAGCTACGCCACTGAAACTTGCTACAGTAATAAACTTAATCCATTTATTTCATGACAAGTGTTAAAACAATTATTCTCTTTATCAATTTTTATCACTTAATTTTTTTAAAATATCAATCACATTTTTAAGTCTAATTTTAAATTTTAGTTTTAGGCATACAATTCACTTTCTCGATAATAAAACATTCACTGTTTGATCCAAACGCTATATTGGCAACCGCTAATTATGTTCATTTTTATTGACCATTAACCACAAAATTAACAGCAAAACTTTACAAGTACCACTACCAATGACCCATAAGGCCACAAACAGTTAGGGATGGCAACAGGGCGGGTTTGGGGCGGGGCGGCCATCCCCATCCCTAAACCCGATTACCAAAGTTCTCCCCAAACCCGCCCCGATCCCCATCGGGGATCTAATCGGGGCACCCCGTTGGGGCATGATAGTCCCCCAAACCCGCCCCGTATTAATCGGGGATCTTATCGGGGTGTCTTCTTTGGGTGCAATTCTCGACCAAAGCCGCACCATTTCGCATTTATTGTTATTTTTTACTGTTAGCAATAACGAACCTATCAATAATTAATTACAAACGATCCTTATTAAGCTTTCAACAATAGTATTATACATAAATAATGATAAATTATGCCGCCAAAAATTAAAACCTAAAAATATGACACTAAACGAGTTTCTATAATCACAATTTTGCATTCTTACAAATATTAAAAAACTAACAATATTAGAGTAATATTTTTTATTACGTAAATACTAACAAAATACTACTACGTATGTAGGTATAGATATATTTGTATATGTGGATATATTAATCGGGTGGGGCGGGGTGGGGCGGGGCGAGGATTCCCCGCTCCCCGCCCCAAACCCGATTAAAATCTCCGTTTAATCCTCAAACCCGCCCCGTAACCCGATTAACATGCTCCGCCCCGCCCCAATTAGTTCGGGTTTTGGGTTTCCCCGTCGGGTTTGGGTTCTTTTGCCATCCCTACAAACAATATGTATATATGGATTTCCTTTTAAGCGTATTATATTGTTTTTATCAAGGCCTAATACCAAATTAAAGCATCATACTTGTCAAGAAAATCACTTTTGCGTAGCGAACAAATTTTTTTCCTCATTTGTGGGTCAAACTCGACTATTTTGTCCTTATTTGTGCAACATTCCACCCCCCAGCCGGTTTGATGCCATGTCATCCGGTAGAGTTATTTTTTTTATCCAAGTCACTAATTTCTTTTATATTTAAATTGTTTAAATGTATATTCTCCCACTTTACTCTTTCATGCTTCCAAATATTTACCACATACAAACCCTAAACCTAACTTATCAATACTTTCAAATTCTCCATCTACAATCCATTTCAATTACATCCAAAATCAGTTTCTTAGTTACCATGGCCTCATCTTCGTCCTCATCGCGTTATTATCGAAGGAGATATACAAAAGAAGAAATTGCTCGTATGACACATTGGCGTTGTAACATCCCAATCTATGAACAAGTGTCATGGACTCATGAAAATCCTGGTCGAAGATTCAAATCATGTCCCACGCGTGTAAGTTAGTAACTTGTTATATGTTGCATCACTTCTTATATGTTGTCTGCTTTTTACTTTTTCTTTTACCAATTGCATAGAACAAAGATAACAAATGTGATGTGTATGATTTTCTTGATGATGAGTGAGGATCTTATGTTCAAGCTCTATAAGGACAATGAGATACTAGAGTGCAAGCTTGACTGCCTTACCAACCATGTTGATGGTCAACAGCCAAATGCAATTAAGCTAACTGAAGGGCAAAAGGTTTTGGCAACTGAAGATGTGTCCATGGCAGTTATTTACAAGGAATTGAATGAATTAAAGGTTAAGACAAAAGTGTATGACATGTTCTTTTGGCTCAACTTGTATCATTATTCTTCTTTTGGTTTTGAGGGTTGCTGTTATTGTAGGGTCATTTAGAAATTAGAGGTTCATGTAATGTTGTAAGCATTAATCTTCTTAGTATGTAAGCCAGTTTGTGTTATCAACAATGTTTTGTATGTAACAAAGTGTTGTTAGATACTCTATGATGTAGCAATGAAATGGAACATGTTTTGATTTGTATTTACTAAAGGTACTGGTAAGCATATTTTATGTCTTAATTTACTTACATTTCCAGGCTTGTACATATATATATATTATCAAAGTCTAACAAATGACATGAATGACATCACTTTCTAACCAAAGGTGTTCTTTCATAACATTAACAGTTTGTGCATATGCACATTACAATGTTAAAAGTAGAACACACACAACGTACCTAAAGTTAAGTGCCCTCAATGAACAAAATAGGGCTAAGTAGTGGCATCATAAGCTTCACTACTTTAAATATGTTACATATCTTCATAGTGGCAGTAAATGCAACACTATATCAGTTTGTTTTCCTTTTAAACTAGGCCCTTCCATGGACAAAATAGGGCAAGATAATTACACATAAACATGCTAATGGATATTGTTTTTTCTGCACATGCAGCAGTTAACAGAATATGTGCACTGGTAAAGTAATTTTTTGGATACTAGTCAAGGAGAAAGGCACTGTTAGGAGTTGAACTAGGTCTTGTAACAGGTGCTGACAACTTTTTGTGCATAATCCTTTGACTTGGCATTGTTGGTGGTACCATTGGAGGTGCAGCTCTTTGTTGTTGCTGAGGTGTAGCTCTTTGTCTTGGTTCTTGCACAGCATGTGGTGGATCAGATCTTGTTTTCCTTTGTTGAACTCCACTTCTTGTTATCCTTCCCTGCATAGCAGAGCTCCCACCTCTAACACAACTTGTTGCTCTTCCACCCCTTGCTATACTTTTTTTCCTACCTCTCATTGATGATGGTTTCATTATTCTACTTTGAACTATGTCATCTTCACTGTCTTTCTTGGATCTTGTGACAACCTTGTTGGACATTTTTTAGCTCCAATAACTTGTGATTGTTGTGTACCTAATACATTATACACTTATAAAAAAGTTAATTAATTATAACACTTATTCAAATAACATTAACTTTACAAATTTAAATTCAATAATTATTACCTGGAATGTTGACCTCATCAGCAGGTACATTGCTTGTCCTTGGTCTAGGTGCATTCAAATTCTGTTGCTCCTCAATTGTATCTGAACGTGCACCGTCCATAGCTAACCAACTACCCATCCTACTAACCCTTTCTGCTGGAATAAGCCTCCCAGATTTTGTCTTCCCACCTCTCATTTTCAAGTGACCACCTCTGTTACTACTCCCACCTCTCTTATTCCTTATTCCCATTCAAAAAACTCTGCCATCACTAAACACTCCCCTTATATTTGAGGATCCCATCTCAAACTCATTAATATCATTGTTGACAAACCTTGGGATATCATGGTAATCTAAAACATCTTCTTGGGTTTTTTGTTTCTTTTTAGGCCTACCAGGTTTTCCGTTTTCTTTAGGCACAGAAGTCATGGTTGGGTTTTTACATCCATTTTTGTTATGACCAGTTTGACCACAGTTTTTACAAGTCATGACTACCCCTGCCCTATTAATCTTATGACTACAGGCCTTTGGTTCATGGGCTGCCCTGGCCCTATTTTTCTTAGGCCTACCAGGGATTCGCTTTGCAATGGGACCTAAAATCCTAGAAAGATTACTACAATCAGGCCAAAAGTCTATCACATCCACAGGTTTCGTGTACTGACTGTAAGCTAACAAATATCTATCCTTTCTAAAACATTCAGGGACATACTCTTCAAAAAACTTACCCAACTTAAATATACATGCTATGGCATGACAACATGGCAAACCTGATAGCTGCCACATTCTACACGAGCATCTCCTTTTAGGCTCATCCATTCTGAAAGCATCACATCCCTTCCTAACTTCAAATTTGTTACCCCCACAAGGGACCACATGCCAAAACCTGTCAAAATATAAGTACTTTATAAACATTCAAAACCTGTTAAAAACAACAATATCTTGTTCAGTAATAATGAAAGGAATTGTTACCTTTGTTGATCCTTTGAACGCTCTAGAATTTTTTGAATGTTTGGGCAAACATCACCACTCCACTTTTCCATTAACAATCTCATAGTATGCATCCTCTTCATCACAATGATTCTTATGGACTCTAACATTATTATTATTGGTTTATGCCTTACGCTTACCAAAACTGAATTGAAGCATTCACTAAAGCCATTCTCGATTGCCACAACATACCCTTTCTCTGAAGAATGCTTGTGACCAAGGTTTTGGATCTTTGTTAACCAAGAACTCATGAGCCTTTGGATTTGCCCTTTTAATTTTTTACATGATCTTCTTATGTAGTGGTGGGTATGATGCTTTGGCAGCTCCCCAGAAAAGCAACCTAAATTCCTCACCGCTGAATTGTTTCCTGAAACCCGTATATGTGCCGAGCACACTTCCGATGCTCCGCAAGTGGCATGACAGCCTTCACAGCTTCAATTAAGCCCTAAGTTTAACATACAAATACAAACATGAGAAACAAATACAAACAAACATCCAAGTAAGGACAAAAGAAGTAAGTGTGTAAATGAATATTTAACTCATGTACCTTATGCTGGTCAGACATAAGGGTCAAACATTGACCATTTGGAATTTCCAAATCTTCTCCCAACAACTCTAAAAACCAGCTCCAATTATCTTTATTCTCTATTGTCACCACAACCCAAGCAACCGGGAATATGTGATTATTCCCGTCTCTACCAACCGCTGCTAAAATTTCCTCACGGTTTGTTTTTTTTAACAAACAACCATCCAAAGCAAGTATCCTACGGCACCCTAGTTTCCAACCCTCTTTCAAACCATTGAAACATACATAAAACCTATCAAAGTATGTTTTCTCATCCGGATTCACCGTGACACCTAATTTAACTGTACTACCCTCATTTGAGTCCACTAACGCCTTTGCATAAGACCTAAGTAACCCATAATGATCCTGGAAGGTAGCATCTCTTTCATTCAAAGCGTATATCTTAGCATTTCTACATTGGCTACGGCTAACATTAAATTTGTATTTCCTTTGAACTAATTTAGCTAGATTCATTAAAGTTGTGGAAAACTAGAAGGGGGGTTGAATAGTTTAGCGTTTTAAAATCTTTTTAACTTGTTTAGTTAGCTTTGAAACTTTCCGTTTGATCAAAGATATAAGCACAAACACAATATATAACATGCAAGTAAAGGAAAGAAACGATCAAACCACAACACGAGTATTTATCGTGGTTCGGCTACAAGGACTCTTTTTCCTTGCCCTACGTCCACGCCCCGAGTATCCAACTCAAGAGTTTCTTTCACTAGTCAACAAGCTCCTTTCACCGGCGGAGAAAACCTTACATGTCGCTTATACTTTTACCGACACAAAGCTAGATGTCGAGTTCTTTTACAAGGGTACAACAACTCCCAACACTCTTTGTATTTTGAGGACTAAAATACTAACCACTCACTTCAGAATATACACAAACAAATGATGCGTAAACAATACTAGTTTACACAATATTAAGCTACCAAGTCTTGCAACGTTGTGTTGAAAACTTGTAACTTTAAACGACCTTGTGAGCTTCTTTGCTACAAAAGGAAACTTCACATTTACAATGTTAAAAGGGTTAGAAGAAAGGATGAGTATGTGTGTGTAAAATATGAGCTCAAGAGGGTGGCCAAAAATCAAGTTATGGCTTGGTATTTATAGCACAACAAACTGTGTGCTCGGCGGATCAGGCGGAACCCTCAAATGGGTTCCGCCCGTGTACCCCCAGGGTACCGCCGGGTCTGCAGTAGGTTTTTGCAATTACTTCTTCAAACCAAACAAGGTCTTGTCTCATAACTTCTATCAACCAAACAATGTCACATCACTTAAAGTAAGTCAAACATGATACTTGCAAGCAACATTAAAGCAAGTCAAACACATAACTTGCCATAAATACATAATGACAAAACTTGCCATAAATGTGATGTGACTATTTCTAATTTAAGAAATAAACTTGTGTTATGTTTTATGAAATGTAAAATGTAGCAAAAGTCTTGTTTATGCAAGTCTTAAAAACTAAGAATATGTTTTGCTTAGAAACTAAAGTTTACATTTTGTCGTTAACAAAACTTAGCGAAGATCGTAAAATATAAATAACATTTTTAGGCGATATTTGTATTAACAATCTCCCCCTTTTTGTTGATGACAAAACATAAACTTTGTTTTTAAGTAACACGAAAAATCTTGGTTTTCAAGACTTAAAAAAAAATTATATTAACCTCGTTTTACTTAAGAGATGAAAAGCATATCAAGTATTGAAGGATTAATATATTTCTCCCCCTTTTTGTCGAAACAAAAAGTAGAGTAGCGAAGCGGAATAATCGCTATGCTCCCCCTTGCTTGATACTCCCCCTAAATGGAGTACCAATATGGGAAACATGGATTTTGGACCCTACAAAAAAATGGTTAGTTGGTGATATATAGTCAAGCTTGTAGTTACCACACACATTGCAACAACAAAGACAACACAACATTGATCAACCAACAATGCACAAAAGGAAGTAGAAAGAAATTTCATTTCAAGTAAAATTTTGACTTATAAAAGTCAAAAGACAAGAAATGCTAACTATTCTTCTACTTAGTAACCAAAAACTAAAAAAATAACCAAGAAAATAATAAAAAAAAAATCCTACATTCCTAAGTTGGGGCAAACGGCCTCCAAGGGTTGTTTAGGATTTGTTGGGGTGGGAAAGTGCATCCAAACGTTCAATGACATGTTGGAATGCAAACCGGGTTTCATTTTGGAATTGGTGAAGCAAGGTTTTTATGCTTTCACCCATTTGCTCACAATTTGAGCAAATATGGGGATGGTTGGGTGAAAATGGGTTGGTTTTGGTTTCTTGGTTTAGGGGTTGGTTTGGTTTTGGTTCTTGGGTGGAGGATGGATTTGGTATTGATTCAAGCAAGGTGGTTTGAAATTCCATTGCTTGATGAAGTTGGTTGTCAACCATGCTTTGTATTTCCTCATAAGAAGGAAAGAAAGACTCATAGGTATGGGCTTGAGAAGGAGGTGGAGTTGGGTGATCATGGTGTTCAAAATTTGGTTCTCCATAGAGAGGACCATGGATTTCACGGTAGATTGGGTGAAATAACAACGGTTTGGGTGGTTGGTACACTTGTTGTGGTGGTTGGTTAAGTTCAAGATCATCATCAAGATCAAGAATTGACCTTGGTGATTGGTTTGCAAAAGGTGGTGGTTGGGTATGTCTTGGTGGAAGATCATTTAAATCTTGGACATATGGGTGTGGTGATGTTGGAGGAGACCCAAAAAGTTCCATAGGTTCAATTTTTGGGAATGGTGATGGTGATGAAGTCTTTGATGGTTGAGTTGGAGCACTTGGTGGAGTTGGGTCAATAGGTGATTTAGTAGGTGGTGGAGTATGCTCATTTGGTTGTTTGGGTGATGGAGATGGAGATGCAAGGTTCAAAAAGTGTTCATTTTTTATGGGTGAGGTGAATTCATCCGAAGATGAGGAGCTAATGTTGATGGATTGGTTTGACCATAGTGGTTTTACACTAATCCGGGCGGTTCTACGGATGGGTCGTGATGGTTGAGAGGTGTTTGTTGACTTGGTCATTGTTAAAATGGTTCAAGTTTCAGAATTTGTGATGAAGAAGGTGTGGTTTGAGAGTGTTGAGAATGGTTTAATTTATAGTGATGAAGGTTTGTGGGAAGTAGTGTTTGGATTTGATGTTAGGCCATACAAAAATGGAGGTTCCTAATGATTTGGAAAACTATTGTGGGTTGTCATGTCATGGAAGTCAATCCAATGAAAATGGTGAAGTAAGAAGACAAGTTTTGCACTAAATGCTTAGTGGTTTTGGTGAGATTGTTTGATGGGAAAAATCTCAGGGATTTCAAGGATCCTTTAGAAGGGATCCTTCCTTTATGTGTGAAGGAGACTTGAGGTGGTTATGGCTATTTTTGAATTTTGGCGGGAGATGGGTTTGGGTGAGTTCTAAGGAATGCTAAGTACCTTAGTAAGCTAAACACATTGCAAGTAATGGATTTCTAGCTAAGAGGATTGGATTTTGGTGTTTGGATGTTGAAATGTTGAAAAGAAAAATAAAAAATCTGCAGGATACTGGCGGCACCCTGGGAATACACAGGCGGAACCCAAATGAGGGTTCCGTCTGGTCCGTTGGGCCAAACCTGGGTTACCCAGGTTTTGCACGGGCGGAACCCAAATTTGGGATCCGCCTGATCCGCCAGGCCTGAAAAACTTCACGGTCCGCGTTTTTGACCCGCGAAACGATTTTCAAAATTTTCGAAAAGTCCTAAAACCAAAAATATAATTCATATCTAGTTAGGAAATGCAAAAATTAGACATGTAGACACTCATATCATAAGACTTTGACCGGGGGCTAGCGAAATTCACTAAACTTAGTGAAAATTTGATAATCATGAAAATTTGACAACTTGCCAAAAGTTGTCTTCCTGCAACATTGTTAGTTAAAACATGTTCCATAATGTATCAAACATTGTACTAACACACAAATACATCACAAAGATTGTTTAAACTACCAAATTGTTCCAATAGCACCTTGTGCCAAACACTCCTAACACACCCGCACTCATTGACGGTCCATCTTCTTCTTCATCTTCCCGAGGAATCTCCCGATGTTTTTGAACATCCCTTTTGTTTGCTTGAACTCCTCCGACTCATTTGGAATATCCGGAAGTTGGGAAAGGTATTCTAGAGGTGGGAGCCTAGAGTTTGGCAAATTGTCATCTTCACTCATTGAGGAAGAAGATGATGAGGTAGGAGGATGAGGACGTTTTTCTTGGGCTCTATACATTCTTTTATCACTTAGAGGGACAAATGTATGTGGAATGAGAGAGTAGTCAAGTTGAAGACGGTTAGGTGTTGGAGGAATGGGTGCAATGAACCTAAAGAGACGGGTCAAGAACATTCCATATGGCATAGCCGTTGTGCCATGCACGGGAATGTCGGCCATTCTCTTGGCCATGTAGTAAGCAAGATTGAAAGGTTTCCTAGTGGACAAAGAGTAGAGCATGTAGCATAGGCAAAGGTTGATATGATCTCGGTTTCCTATGGTGCTTATAACATTGGCTCTAAGGACTTCCTCCCATTTCTTGAATTGGGGCAAGAGTTCATTAAGTTCCATTCCATATGGATCTTTATCAACCTCATTAAGTTCCATTCCATAAAGGTTTGTGCCTTCTAGGAAAGACGGGTCAATGGTTCTACCCTCATGGACATAGCGTTTTTCTAGGGCTTTGAAAATGTTGACTTGGTTTGGGGTAAGGCCTTTGGTTTTGTGGTGTTTTGGGAGGTACTTAATTGTGTCCTTATGGTCGTAATGGGTTAGAGGAGGCATGATGATACCTAGAACAACAAAAATTTCACATTTTAGTTTAAGTAAACTACTATTTTAATGTGGATGTTCTAGTGTGTGCCTATATGAAAACAATGTGGAGGTGCGGTTATCTTGACTCATTTTGATGCATCAAAAGTGTTTTATAATGCAAGTTTTGTTATAAAAACAAAAGATAACCCAAACACTCCTAGGTCAATGTAGCTTCGTTTGAATGTACCCGAAAATACATATTGGTTATGTATTCCCTTTAGCATTCAAGAGACATTATGCAAGTGATGTTTTGAACATAACGTTTTGATTTTGTATTCTCAATGTGAGACGAAAAAGTATTTGTCCTACTTGTGAGAAATTTTTGCAAGAATTTGACATGGGGTGGTTTAGCAAACATGTTTACACTAAGTAAGAATGCAATTCCTAACTATGGGGAACATGATTAGTTTTGTTAAACACCTAATTTTATGCATGAATTTTACAAGTTTAATGCATAACCCCAAGTTTTTGTTTTTGTGCAAAAATAGAATTCCTAGACTCAGATCAGGATTGTAATCAAGTTAGAATACTTACAATGATGATGGATTAGTAATGTGATTGAATGGAATACCAGAATTTCGTGGGTATGGTTGAGAGGAATGGTGAATAGTAACAGTTTTGGAAGTGGTGGTGTGAAATAATGGGTGTTTGGTTTAATATAAACTAATGGATTGATTCTGCAGGTCGACGGACACGGCGGATCCCAAATTTGGGTTCCGTCCGTTATGGCTCAGGGTTCCGCCGACCCTGCTGAGAAAAATTGTTATGGATTTGTTTTGATTGTGATTTTTGTCTAATGTCCAGAACTACAATGTAGGTTCCATGAGTCCTAAGCCTAGCCTAAGAAGGTTAAAAGGTTCACGTTTAAGAGGTTTGGTGAGAATGTCGGCTATGTTGTCTTCGGAAGAAACTTTCTCAATTGAGATATTTCCTTTTTGAACGTTGTCACGAAGGAAATGATGACGGATTTCAATATGTTTGGTACGAGCATGTTGAATCGGGTTTTTGCTGAGATCAATGGCACCTTTGTTGTCACAAAGAATTGTGATGTCGTTGAGTTGAATTCCGTAGTCGACAAGAGCTTGCTTCATCCAAAGAGCTTGTTGACATGCCTTTCCGGCCGAAACGTACTCGGCTTCCGTTGTTGAGATAGCAAGAGCCGTTTGCTTCTTAGAGAACCATGAGGTGAGACAATGTCTAACAAAAGTACAAATACCACTTGTGCTTTTTCTATCGACATAGTCACCGGCATGATCCGAGTCGGCATACACTATGGTGTCTATTCCCGTTCCTTTGGGATACCATAAACCTAAATGTGTAGTGCCCTTAATATACCTAAATATTCTTTTAACGGCTTCAAGATGGGTAGTTTTAGGATCTTCTTGAAAACGAGCACATAGACAAACACTAAACATAATGTCGGGTCTACTAGCCGTAAGGTAAAGTAGACTACCAATCATACCTCTATATTTAGTGCTATCTACGGATTCACTTTCCTCATCCTTGGTGAGTTTAGTTTCCGTGGACATGGGAGTTTTGATAGGTTTCGAATGTTCTAATCCAAATTTTTTAAGCATGTCCTTAATGTATTTAGATTGGTTAAAGAAGATACCATCTTCAAGTTGTTTAATTTGGAGTCCTAAGAAAAAGTTGAGTTCTCCCATCATACTCATTTCAAACTCGTCATGCATGATTTTTGAGAAATCCACACATAGTTCTTGACAAGTTGATCCGAATATAATGTCATCAACATAGATTTGGACTATGATAATATGCGAATCTTTCTTCTTAGTGAAGAGAGTATTATCAACTAAGCCCATGGTGTACTTATGGTCAACTAGGAAGGTTTTAAGTCGATCATACCATGCTTTTGGAGCTTGCTTAAGTCCGTAAAGAGCCTTTTTAAGTTTGTAAACATAATTAGGTTTTTCAAAATCGATGAAGCCCGGTGGTTGAGCAACATACACTTCTTCATTAATGACTCCGTTTAGAAATGCACTTTTGACGTCCATTTGAAAAAGTTTAAAATTATGTGCACACGCATAAGCAAGTAAGATTCTAATTGACTCGAGCCTAGCTACTGGAGCAAATGTTTCATCGTAGTTGATGCCTTCTTGTTGATTATATCCTTGTGCTACTAGCCTAGCTTTGTTTCTAGACACAATTCCATTTTCATCCATTTTATTACGAAAGACCCATTTCGTTCCAATTATTGTTTGACTCTTTGGTTGAGGAACTAATGTCCATACATCATTCCTAACAAATTGGTTTAATTCTTCTTGCATTGCAATTACCCAAGACTCATCTTTAATGGCTTCGTTAATGTTTTTCGGTTCAATGGTTGACACGAAACAAAAGTAGTTGCTTTCATTTTGGACTTTTGATCTTAGTGTTCTTTCGTTAATGTTGCCTATGACACTATCTAATGGATGACTTTTAGATTCTTTGACATTAACAAGTTCTTTGTTTAATAGTTCATCTTCCTTGTCATTATCTAAGATTTCTTGACGTTCAATTGCTTGGCTTTCAACTAAGTCATCATCTACCAAAGGTGATGTCTTAGAGGGAGGTGGACTTTCGTCAAATGTTACGTTCAACGATTCCTCAGCTCTTAAGGTTTCTTTGTTTAAGACAATGTAAGCTTTACTATTTTGTGAATATCCAAGGAATACACCTTCATAAGACTTTGGGTCAAATTTGGTGAGATAATCCTTGGTGTTAAGAATGAAGCATTTACTCCCAAACACTCTAAAGTATCCTAATGTAGGCTTTTTACCTTTATAAAGTTCATAAGGTGTTTTATTCAAAAATCGTCTAATTAGGACTCGATTTAAAATGTACGTTGATGTGTCAACGGCATTACACCAAAACTTTTGTGGAATAGTTTGTTCATTAAGCATTGTTCTACTCATCTCTTGTAATGTCCGGTTCTTACGTTCTACTACACCATTAGATTGAGGAGTACGTGGAGCCGAAAAGTTATGAGTAATTCCATTATTATCACAAAATTTTCCAAATTGAAATTCATTATCAAATTCACGACCGTGATCCGTTCTAATAGACACAATATTAGATCCTACTTGATTTTGAATTTTCTTACTTAGAATCTCAAATTTATCAAAAGCTTCATTTTTACTTTTCAAAAACTTAGTCCAAGTATAACGTGAGTAATCATCAACTATGACCAAAGTATAGAAGTTGCCTCCATAACTTTGTATAGCGGATGGACCAAATAAGTCCATATGTAAAAGTTCTAGACATCTAGACGTAGACACCAAGTTTTTAGCCTTATGGCTACTATGGACTTGTTTACCGACTTTGCAAGCATCACAAAAGTGTTGGTCATATTTCAGCTTGGGTAGGTTTCGAACTAAGTCTTTGGAGGAGAGGTTTTGGATAAGTCTCATGTTAGCATGTCCTAAACGTCTATGCCATAAAGTTGAAGATTCATCTAATGAGGTAAGACAAAGTTTGTCTCTAGATGTAGAATCCAACTTCATGACGTATACGTTTTTCTTAAGGACACCTTTGGCTATGGTTATACCATTTTTAAGTATTTTACTACCGTTCTCACTAAAAAGAACATTATACTTATTACGACAAAGTTGACTAATACTAAGGAGATTAAATCCTAAGTTATCAACATGAGCAACATCATCTATAGAAAGGGAGTCATGAGAGATTGTACCTTTTCCGATGATTTTGCTCCTAGCATTACTACCAAACGTAACATTACCTCCATCACATTTGTGATATGTTGAGAAGAGGCTTTTATTACCCGTCATGTGCCTTGAACAACCGCTATCCTTGATCCATTCATCCGGATCCAAACAAACTTTGAGGCACACCTATTTTATGAAAAACACTCAAACATTTGGTCCCCAATTTCTCATGGGTCCATTTTGGTTAAGCATACCATTAATTTGTCCCAAATATGAAAATAGAGCATAAGGGTTCCATGGCATGTAATTTGAGGTTTGGTAATGTCCAGGAGTGTTTTGGTTCCAAACATGTTGGTAGTTTGGTCGAGCATTGAAGTTGCTCTTTGGAAAGGGGCGTTTGGGAATTGGAGTCTTAGGTCTTGGTTGAGTAGTCTTAGCTCTAAATTCATTTTTACTAAGTCCTACTCCAGTTTTAAAGGCAGGTTTGGTTCCATTTTTATATGTAACTTTAACAAATTTAGAACGATCCGATGTGGATGGAGTTACTGCTGCAGCAGACCTGGCGGAACCCTCGGGGCCAACGGGCGGAACCCTATTTTGGGTTCCGTCTGGTCCGCGGGCTGCTGTAGCAGTTTTGTTTGTTTCATGTGTGTTCGTTTCTTGTTTCGTTTGACCCTTAATGATTTCTACTTTCCTGAAACCTAGACCTGTTTTATCAAAAGGTGACTTTTGGAGTTTCATAATTTCATCCGCACATGAAATGCTCTTATCGAACTTTTTGAACTTTGTGGTTTGTTTGATTAGATCATTTTGAGTTATTTTAAGTTTCTCAACTTCAAGTTTAAGTTCCTCACATGATTTGCATGAGGTGTCAATACCTTTACTCCTTTCTAATCTCTTAGCTTTTTCTTTTAACTCATAAACTTCATTTTCTAAAAACTCCTTTTTAGTTTTCAAAAATTTATTTTTGTTTATGATTTTTAAGCTTAGCTCACAAAGTTTGTTATATTCATTTTGTAAAGTATCATCATCTATAGAGGAGTAAGATGAGTCGGAGAGTACCTCATTTGAGTTGTGAGCCATGAGAGCAATATCATCATTCTTTGACTCATCATCATCTCCTTCATAGTCACTCCAAGCACCGCCCACAAAAGCTTGTTGAGGTTTGCTCTTGGATGGTTTTGGACATTCTCCTATAAGATGACTTGTGTCTCCACACCGATAACATTTTCTTTCGACTTTTCCTTTTCGATCGTCACGATCTTTCCGGAAGTTTTTCTTGTCATCTTTGGGTTGCCTAACAAACTTCCCTCGCCTACGAAAGAACTTCTTGAAGTCTCTCACGGCCATAGCATATTCCTCATCATCACTATCCGAAGTAGATTCTTCATCATCACTTGATTGGACTCTAGCTTTCAAGGCAATGGACTTAACTTTTTCTTTCTTGCCTCTAACTAGTTCCGAATCTTTTTCCATTACCATTTCATGAACTTTGAGGTTTCCAATAAGCTCATCAAGTGACATGCTTGAAAGATCTTTGGATTCTTCAATTGCCGTCACTTTTGCTCTCCACTTCGGATGGAGTGCTTTAAGAAATTTCCTGACAAAGTTCTTACTACAAAAAGATTCATCAAGTGCTTTATGTGAAGTAATAATAGTGTTAAACCTAGCAAAAGCATTATCAATAATCTCATCTTCGGTAATAACAAATTGATCATATTGTTGAACAAGAAGATCAATTTTGTTATCTTTAACTTGTGAATTTTCTTGATGAGTGACAATTAAAGATTGCCAAATATCTTTGGCGGTTTTACACAAAAAGACTCTTTCATATTCTTTCTTAGGCAAAGCGTTGTAAAGCATCATTTTAGCTTCATTATTTTTACCTATTAATTTCTTTTGATCATCATCTTTAATGTTAGTAACTACGTTATCACCATCAACAATTATATACCATAAATCTATATCTTTAGATTTCACGTAAGTTTCAAAACGGGTTTTCCAATAAATAAAACCATTTGCTTCAAAGAGTGGTGGTCTTTGCATAGATTGCCCTTCTTTGTAATTTTCAAAATCCATGGATCGTTTCAAGTTTTAAAACACAATATATTTTAAAAGCTTGAGTAACGTAGCTCTTGATGCCAATTGTGGAAAACTAGAAGGGGGGTTGAATAGTTTAGCGTTTTAAAATCTTTTTAACTTGTTTAGTTAGCTTTGAAACTTTCCGTTTGATCAAAGATATAAGCACAAACACAATATATAACATGCAAGTAAAGGAAAGAAACGATCAAACCACAACACGAGTATTTATCGTGGTTCGGCTACAAGGACTCTTTTTCCTTGCCCTACGTCCACGCCCCGAGTATCCAACTCGAGAGTTTCTTTCACTAGTCAACAAGCTCCTTTCACCGGCGGAGAAAACCTTACACGTCGCTTATACTTTTACCGACACAAAGCTAGATGTCGAGTTCTTTTACAAGGGTACAACAACTCCCAACACTCTTTGTATTTTGAGGACTAAAATACTAACCACTCACTTCAGAATATACACAAACAAATGACGCGTAAACAATACTAGTTTACACAATACTAAGCTACCAAGTCTTGCAACGTTGTGTTGAAAACTTGTAACTTTAAACGACCTTGTGAGCTTCTTTGCTACAAAAGGAAACTTCACATTTACAATGTTAAAAGGGTTAGAAGAAAGGATGAGTATGTGTGTGTAAAATATGAGCTCAAGAGGGTGGCCAAAAATCAAGTTATGGCTTGGTATTTATAGCACAACAAATTGTGTGCTCGGCGGATCAGGCGGAACCCTCAAATGGGTTCCGCCCGTGTACCCCCAGGGTACCGCCGGGTCTGCAGTAGGTTTTTGCAATTACTTCTTCAAACCAAACAAGGTCGTGTCTCATAACTTCTATCAACCAAACAATGTCACATCACTTAAAGTAAGTCAAACATGATACTTGCAAGCAACATGAAAGCAAGTCAAACACATAACTTGCCATAAATACATAATGACAAAACTTGCCATAAATGTGATGTGACTATTTCTAATTTAAGAAATAAACTTATGTTATGTTTTATGAAATGTAAAATGTAGCAAAAGTCTTGTTTATGCAAGTCTTAAAAACTAAGAATATGTTTTGCTTAGAAACTAAAGTTTACATTTTGTCGTTAACAAAACTTAGCGAAGATCGTAAAATATAAATAACGTTTTTAGGCGATATTTGTATTAACAAAAGTGATATCATGATTCATCCTAATAGTATCTCCAAATTGCATTGCTATCCACTTATAGTTAACTAACATGCCATAATGGAAACTCCTAACACATGTGTGGGTATCTCACAAAGATATAACCTGGAATGTTGATTCGCCTCTCAGCATCTTCTCGTAACACCTCCATTGGCAATGTGAGCTACCAGCTGTTTCTGAAGGATGCTTCAGATAATTTCTTTGTTTGCCCTTGCTTGGATCCTTAAGAGTTTCTTTACATTGGCCACAATTTGCAATGAGATTGTTTCTTGTGCTCCTTTCAAACCAAATTGAGAATCCATTTACCAACGCATAGTACGTTAGGCACTCCTTAAACTTGTCTACATTTGGGTACTTCTGTCCAAACTGTCAATACAAATTAAAAGTATATTAAGCATGTGTTTTAATGACTAGGTTAACAAAATAGAATAACGTATAAATAATGACTCTTACAATTGGTTTCTTCAGCCTCCGGTGAGTATCATCATCGTAGATAGGGTACTTGTCCTCATTCTTTTTGGATTCATGAACAATAGAAAACGGGTTTGTTATCCCAACTCCATTACCCTTTAATTTCTTCAACAAACCTTCGATGAACCTGTCATGTTCTCTAACTAATGGTCCTAAACCATTGGGCCCTGCAGCATCAACAACTTCAGGTGAACCATCATCTTCATCATGATTAGATTCTTCGGCATCTTCCTCTTCATTATGTTTATGTTCTCTTTTCCGCTTTCGCAATTCAATAACCTCATCTTCTCCCTTACTAAGATAGTCATATGACTTATCAGATTCACCACTAGATTCATAGGACTCATACCCATCCGATTCACCACTAGATTCATATGATTATAACTCCACCTGCAGTAGACCACAAAACGCGTTGTTGCTAGTAAGGCGTATGTTATCCTTATATACTCAGCATCACTCCAAGCCACAACCGATGTGAGATTTGCCTAGAGGGTGTTACACTTAGCAAGCAAAATATCTAACAGAAGGCTAAACATAATCCTATCATTTGAATTGGCCTCCATTACAAGTTTTCTACAATATACATGCATTAAAGGATCAAACAAAAAAAATACCATTGTAGTGTATTTTGAATACCACATCAAGTGGTAAGTCCATCAAACCTGTATAAATAAAAATTAACTAATCAAAACCCTAATAAACAGATTTTGATAATAAATTAATGCAATTGGAGTATAAAAAACAATAAAAACTAGATAGAATATACCTTTTATGATGCCAAAATTAGAATAGCGACAATGATGGAGTGTGGTGGGGGAAGAAGAGGCGTGTGTTTTATTCCACGCTGGTGTTTGCATAAAAATCGAAATTATTATTACAACTGGGTAACTGGGTGGGGTGATGGAAAGATGCACAAATAAGGACAAAAAAGTCGAGTTTGACCCACAAATGAGGAAAAAAATTTGTTCATTACGCAAAAGTGATTTTTTTGACAAGTATGATGCTTTAATATGGTATTAGTACTTTTATAAGTAAGATACTAAGATATGACATTGGATGCTCCAAATTGGGACGTATATCACGTTCATCGAACATTGAAAGTTATTGTAAACAAACGAGATGCATGTGTTCCGGTGTCATCAATATTGAAAGTTATTGGGATGTATTTCACATTCATCGTACATTGTATTAGACTATTACAGTAGCTTTTATGATTTGAATTGATTAAACATTAATTTGCTTTTAATATCACATTAATGCTTTTTCTAGTTTATACATGCAATGTTTGCGCAAGAATCACCTGTTAAAAACCTGTTCAATGACAAAAATAGGAAATCACAATATATAAACAAATTTTTATATAGAATTTTGATTTTTAGTTGTTATAAAACATATGAATTATATTTAAAAAAAAAATCCCGAAAATACCCTTGGATAAGCTTTACACGCATAATAGATGCATAATCAATGAATAACATGTGAATTAAAGGAAGAAATGAGCTCCTCCCTCATGTAAACCGTTACACTCGTAACTACCCTTTAAAACCTGACTCTCACCCTTTCTCTTCTTAAACACCCACACTTTATTCCTCTCCTAATCTCAGTTTCGTCGCGTGACAATGAACCCGGAAGCTACAGCAAGCAATGGCGTCTCAAATGGGAAGCCTCCAACGCGGCTTCAGAAACAAGCTCCAGCTACTCTCCAGCTTGACGAGACTTCTAATGAACCTCTAGGTTTTTCTAAAGGAGTGATTCCATTGTTATCTCCTTTAGTACTCTCACCGGCTGCTTTGCCCGCATATTCATTTTCGACGCCTAATAATAACAATCATGAAATGAAAATGAACCATGGGGTTGCATTTGGAATAATGGCTCAAGCGCAACAAAGGAGCGATGGTGGTACTAGTAGTGATTCAAGATGGCAACATCCGGCAATGGAGGGGACTAACACAGCATCTCTCCACGCTTACTTCAACTCACAATGCACACTTCGTCCTCGTTAATCAGTGACTCATATTGCTAAAGGTGCGAGGGTGACTAGTGATTACTTTTTTCAGATGCTTATTGTACAGAAGTTGGTCTTTTAATTTGGTTTGAGTTTAGATAAAGCGTATGTCTTACAATACATTGAAGTTTATTGGAAAACTTTAGCCTATTAGCCTTTCACGTCACATGTGTTTAAGGCAAAAGATGTTTTCTACATCTATTATAACAGTGTCAAGTAATACAAACATCAAACTTATCTCAAATAAGTTTAGATTAGCATATTTTATCGCCTTTTTGAACAAATGAAACCAATGTACTTTTGATATAGAAACCCATTAAGAATAATCTGAGCAGTTTTTCTAGCAAACAGCAGTTGCCCCAATAGAGCAGATACCCTGACTGGAAGTGTAACCTATGCCATTTTCAGCTAGGAACAATGTGATGTTAAGAGTTCGCACCTAACATTGGCGCAATATAAACACTACTAGATGAAACGGAAATCTGACAGGCTTCGACTTTTGATCAACAAATATAAAGGTTAAGATGTCACATCAGTTCCAATTAAGATTTGCCACACTTTCGTACTCGTTAAAGATTCACCGCCTGATCTAAAATAGTAATAGTAAAAATAATATAATAAACACTGCAATTTTGATGCAAGTTAAAAAAGATTAATAGGGAACTAAGCAGCCATAAATGGCAAGAGCCAAGTGCATGAAGCTGTCACACTTTTAGATACAACTAATAAAAGCTAGCCTCCACCCTCATTGAAGATAATTTCCTAAATTTAAGGTTTGTTTTTGGTTGATCTAAAATGACTAGTCGAATATCAGAAATTCAATATCTACTACATGAAAGTACAAAATTTGTAATGGCTTGAGTGCTCGAAATCAACATTGTCTATAAACAGTGATAACTGACTGGAAGAATGTTCTCTCATTGCCATCTGTTGTTGGGGGTTGTTATGGAGACAATCAGAAATCGAATTCTCCCGATGCCTGAGAGAGAAATGTGCAGCATAATCAGGAATATTTCAGAGGTGATATAATGAGGAAAAATGAAAGTTCATTTTAAGATAATGAAATTATATTGAAACAATCATAACATTAAACATACCTTGTTGAACAAAATGTCTCTGTTGTTTATGTGCATAACGCCATCCTTGAGAGTGCACCTCCACCAATTCTTTGCACGAGTCACCTGCAAACCAAGAATTTTCCATGATTTATGATGACATATTACATAAAGATTCAATTGCACTCATATAAATATAATGCTCCTTGTTTCATAATCCAATTTGGAACGTCTCCTAAGATTGCCACATTATAAATGACCTTTTGTTCTTTGGGGCACTTTAAATAGTTGCAAGCAGATAGGTTGACCGTTGAAAAGTGTTTCTTCATGGACTAAGAGAGTATACAGTTTAACTTCTACATACAATCATTCACTAATATTAGTGCACTCTTAAGACTTTGACATATGATAAAATATCAACATAAATAAGAAAAGAAAAACCAGGCTCTAGATCGTATTCCAAAACATGTACAGAAGTATAGATGTTGTAGCACCAGTCAGATGCAACTGACCAAATTTTGTTGTATTTAAAAAATGGCCAAAGCATATCTATGCTTGATAAAATAGTAGTTTTTTCCTAAAAAGTGCAATAATGTATGTTTTCAGGAAGGCAAGTAGTAATAGTGATAAACGTAACATATTTCATACCTTGTCAAACTGAGCCAGAACTAAATGGTGTGTATTTAGTTCGTCTCCTTCATCAACGTTATCGAGCTCATCTTCGTCATCATCATCATTTTCATTCAAAAGCTCTTCATCATCGTCTAAGACATCATTGTGATTGACCAAGGCAGGAGTTGGTGTTTGAAACTCTGAACAAAACAAGTAACTTGAGATTCTTAAAATACTGAGCATAAACATAACGACATCAAGATAAGATTTTAAAATTTACCAGGTGGAGCAGGTGTATTCACAACATTGTCGTTTTCGTTTACGGGTCCTTGGTAGCTGTAGATCTTCAAGGTCATGAAAAAGCAATTGGTTAGATAGGGCTAGGCTACAGGCCATAAAGACAAAAAGATGTAGATACATACAGGATTTAAAAGCAAAAATATTTGTGAAAATCCTAGTACATAAAATTTAACTTAAAAAAACTCATATATATAGGAGAGAGTAGAAACTACATGAGCTATATTCCAGTAAAAAGCTTTAGATTATTTCTTTCCAGTGAAATGACACATGAATGCAAAACTTGACTGGGAGTACGAGAAGCAGATGCTCACATTAGGTGTAGTGAGTGCATCATCATAGGGATAAGTAACATGCCCATCAAGTTGAGGAATCCTATGAGACAACTTAGGTCCACGTTCAAGCTTACCGAGCTGAGAATTGCTCCCTTGACCAGCCTGAGAAACAAGTCATGCCACTATTAAGTAATTTCATCAATATATTGTTCATCTCCTTTATATCTTAAATGAGACCCACCAATATGAAAAACCAAAAATGGTAGAAAAGCAGCAAATAGAAAGAATTATGTGGAAACTTAATATGATAAGGACCAAGAAGCTTCACCTCAAATGTATCAGCGATTACATCTCCAGCTCCATCTTGCTGTGGAATATATCCGTCTGGACCAAATTCTGAAGGAAAATCCTCACGCTTTCTCTTTCCAGAAGTCAATTGAAGAAAATCCTAAAAAAAATTATATAATTACCAGCAACGAGCAGATTATATGGTAAGCAATACAGATCTTGTAGCTCAAAGATGCTATCTCATGAAAATTTATTCATCCAGCAAACCAACATAAGCAAAAAGAGTACTGCACTTTATTTCTGCTCCTAACTGTGGATAACTAGTATATGCATAAAAAGGAGGAAATTAATATATAACTTATGGATGAATTATATATTTTGGATTCCGGCAGAAGAGATTCATAAACTTAATACAAATTAAAAACTTTGCTTGATCCTTTTTCTTTGCCAGCTATGTGAAGCAACCAAAGATTATAATTATTAAAATCACCATGTTAGAGGGGAAAAAAGTGACCCGCCAAATAAGTCCCGCTGAAAACAAAGTTCCTTTCTTTGTTCCTGGCAAGTGGAACTTATACTAATGAACACCCTTAAACTCCCCTGTCCAAAGTAGTGCAGTCAAAAACCAGATATGAGTGAGAGTACACAGAGAGCAATTGACTCATTTGATTGTAAGAACAGCCAGGCTATTGGTAAATTCGGGCCAGACTTTACAGTTTTCAATTTTCCGAGCTTCAGCTGAGTTTAGAAAAGGTGTGTTTAAACTTATTAGATTATAACAAATACCAATAATCGTACGATACTTGACCATGACAACAGGTAAATCAGATTTTAGACATAGCTCCAGTGAAGATTTAAGTCCCAGTTAGAAACAAGTATGTTTTAAGCACGGTATAAACTTTTCAGTTTTAGCCAAACAGCCGCCAACTCCAACCCAAATACAGAACTACCATAGAGACAAACTCCAAAACACAAACCAGGAAAACCCCTAAAACTATCAAGAGATGGAGCTTTGAATGGATAATTGGATAGAAAGATAAGGTAATGTGTTGACAAATATCAATGCCTTGTAGACATCAATCACAGTGTAACAAACATTCCAACAATAAAGTTGATACCACGGAAGAACTTCGGGGGTTCCTTTTAAAGACAATATATCATATAAATGAGATAATTTTAGGGCATCATGTGTCATGTGCAGAATTTGAGGCAGAAATCATACCAGACACAGGGGGTCATTTGCTAGGCTATATATCTCTTCCTTGAGTTGAAGACTATATATCGTTGAGTATAGTATTATTCTTCTAGAAGACCATCTTACTCATATTCTTTTCTATTATCCCTCTTCCCCAATCTGTTAGCCAAATTACCAACTTCCGATCAAATAAGAAACCGCAAAAGCTTATACTATTACCTCTTCTAAAATTTGAAATAGATTCAAACATAGGACTTTTTTCTTAAGAACTTCCCGTACCTCCCAGTCCTCTCTGGTTTATAAGATATCATTATGAATATTCTTACTCTCATTATGAATATTCTTACTCTCATTATGAATATTCTTACTCGTTAATAGATTTATCACCTACCACATATCTCTTTTGTTACAAAAGAGAAAGTCACTTTCATCTTTTTATTATATATATTGAATGAAATATATAATTCCACTTAATAGACAGAGTTGCTTCAGGTGCATATATAATCTAGAGCTACAAGTATCTGCTCGTTACAGAGAAGCTGTTTGGGGGATGATCTATTTCTCAAACAGATTGTGTTGCAAAAAGAATGCAAACAGCAGAATCAACCATTAATCCATTATTAACAAATCCAACACCACGCATATATTTCCAGGAATGTGAATCTTCTTTTCTAAAACCCGCAATGAACTTATTAGCAAGGAAGCGGCTGTGGTCAAGATTATGTAGTACAATGACAAAGTAGATGAACGGGAGTCTTTGCCTTTTATAAATTAAAAAGATAGAACTCAGAACAATATTAAGCAAACAATAATCACTATTGTAACCTGAGTCATGGGTTGTTGGACTAGTTCTCTGTCAGCCTCCTCACACTCTTCTTGGTAAGCTGCAATATTTGTTTGAAGTATATAGTAAAAATAATAAATATACATGAACTGAAACATACATAACTTTGCGATAAGTTGACTTACCAAGATTAACATCAACACGGGGCCTTTTGGTCAACCAAGAAGAAGGTGGTTGCTGTACAATCAAATGAACATATAATGTTAATAGCGAAAATTATATGAAACCAACATGAAGAACCTAAATTAAAATGAAATAAGATTTATGTAATAGGGAACACTTGCATAATATATACTTTGCAACATTATTGGAATTATCAGTAAGGAAGTATTACCATGTGTGGGCTAGGCCTCCCAGATGGGTTCCCTGAAGCTCCATTCCCAACTGCACGAGGATAATCATTTGGGGTGATGGGAGTACCCACAGTAGGTGTATTGTACGAAGTATCCACTGTCCCTGGTAATGGTGTTGAGGCTGTTCCTGGTAATGGCGTTTGACCAGGCAAAGGCGTTTGCAATGGTGTCTGCAGATACGATCACATGTTAAAACAATAAAGATGTGAATGTAATTTATATAATGGTTCGCATAACATTTATTGGCAAATAAATGCAGCTGCCTAGTGCCTACATCAATCTCAAACACGAAACCCTCTTCCCAATGATATCACTACAGTTATGTTTATGCATCTTTACGGGTGTTTGGGCTTGCTTATTAAAAGTGCTAAATTCACTATGCTTTTGAAATAAGTGTACCAGAATAAGCAACCGCAAGCTGTTCACTCACTTGCAGATACGTACATAAACAGTTTGAATAAGCAATCTGTTTTAACAGAAGGCAATAAGCAAATAGAATATTTTAATAAGCAATCCCGATTCCCAACTCCCAAGCACCCCTTTCCACCAGCTACAATGATAGGAGGAAAAAAAATTGCCTACTTATAATTGTCTAAAGGGGTGTTTGGGATTGCTTATTCAATATAGATTATGCGTTTTGAAAACTCATAATCAGATAATCAGCTTATCTCTTATAAAACGTGATTTTGATAACCTAATAATCTGATAATCAGTTTTTCAAGTGTTTGGCAAACTAGATTATTTACTAAGCTAATATGTAAAATCACCAAAATAGAAATCACTATTAACTTTCGTGAGTCATTTCCTGTAGCCAAAAACTGAATATAATTAGCTTTGTATTATATATTTATATTGGCCCTTACGTCCAATTAAATTTATCAAATGGGCTCATGTGCTTAAAGATTGTTTTTAGGCTTTATATACTTAATAGCTAAAACAGTTAGGTTTCATCTTCACAAGTATCTTATGCCGCCATAGCCAGACCTGTACATTACAAATTTGAAGAAATGAGAGGGTAATTCGGTAATTAGATAGGAGAACTAGAATTGCATTTTGGAACAGCATGTAAGTAGGTGCTTTTTCAAACCTGCGTTTTGATGCCTCAGAAACGCAGATAATCAATTTTTAAAATTTGATGCCAAACACTCCACACAGATTATCTGCGTTTTCTAACCGTGATAATCAGATAATCAGCATCAAAACACACTCCCAAACACCCCCCCTAACTTCAAGATGTGTATACTTATTCGGTATGATAATATTATAAAACTACATGTGCATCAACTAACAGAGGAGGTAACACTTAATAAGCACTTCCAATCAAGTCTATAATCTTTTTAAAGGTAAATGACATCCGCAACAAAACAAAAATAACTCATAACTTACCGGAGGAAAAAGTAAATCAGCTGTAGGTGTCTCATACTCTTCATTCCCTTCATACGGTACATTAAGATCACGAACAGTATTTCCTGGAGGCGCCATATTCACAACAGCAGATCTGTCAATCGGACCAAGTATAGCTCCAGCTTGCATCATCTTCATCTCCCATAACTACACCATAAACAACATCCCGTAAAACCCCATAAACACATATGACCACTTTCCAAAACTCGAATGACAATTGCATAAACCAGCCTAGCTTTTAATCCGTCTCAATTTTATTTTTATTTTTTATTTTTTATATATATATATATATATTTTTTTTTGGTAATCATGGGTTTCCGACTCGACATTGCGAGCTGACTAATCCCACGGCGACTACCCTTTTTGAATAGCCCGGAGTCGGCACAGGTGAACCTCCGTCTCAATTTTTAATCCGTCTCAATTTTGTCACTATTATTTGTTCACATATGAGCCATTAAAGATAGCTTTGAGTCTTTTTGTAGATAAAAAAACTACGTCTATTAAAAATAAGTAGTTAAAATGTTAGTTTAACAGATAATCTTGAATTATGTTTAGATTATGCATTATAAATGACCATACATAAAGCTAATTTCTAACAAATCCATATGCACAAACAAAAAGCACATAATTGGGATAGCGTTTGCAAAATAGATTATATGTTTGCAACATTATAGGGCAAATTTGGACCCTATGGCCGCTCAGTGCGTTATAGTGTTGTACCGGTGCGATTTTTTGTGCATATATTTGTTTTTGTTATTTTGTGGTTCCAGTGAACCTATGGTCCATGTTATAGGATAACACCATTAAGGGCAAATTTTTGACTCTGTTATAGAGGTAAAAGCTGACGTGGCGCACCTATAACGCGTAACATACCTTATGATCTTAATCTTCAAAAACTAGGTCCCACCCTACTTTTTCCAAAGTGTGCTTTCTTAGGTTTTTGTTCTAGGAAAACGCACACAAATAATAAATTCATTTGGTGGTTACCACGGCCATGGACGGAGGATAATGAGGGCTAGGAGGGGTTTGGGCCCCCCAAAATTTTGACTTCCATATACAATTTTAGTTTATTTTGTTTATGAAATAAATTTTATTAGAACAATTTTAAAGTTTGGCCCCTCCAAAGTGAAATAAAATGATTTCGGCCACTCAAAGAAAGTCGGTCAAACTCCGTCACTGACCACGGCTAACCACGCATTGAGGGGTGTAAGGACACAGCACGGGGTTGACCCCGCGTGGTGCTGTTCATTGTTACACCCGGTCTAATAGTAGCCAAACACTATTTTCTAATCATCTACTTTCCACAAACCACAACCCCAAACACCCTCTAAAATATATAAACCAGCACAATCGACTAACAAACTATTTTTTATTATTTTTTTTCCCTAGAAAAAAGAAACTCACTCCTTGAAGAGTACTAAGAACACCTTCACCGGGACCGCCAATATCAACAAACTCCTGACGCATTTTACTAACAACATCTTCGATTACTTGAATATACACATTACTCGTTGAGTTACTTGCCATTATGTGCCCTAATTTTCCTGATTCTTTAAATTGTGTGAAATTGAGAGAGAGTCGTTGGAGAATTGGGGGGAATGAATTGGGGTATAAATAGGTTTGTGATTAAATTAAGTGGTATTTATAGGCCTTTGTTATGATCCTGTTACACCGACTTTATAAATTGCAAACATAGTCCTTTTGGTTTGGTATATTTGTAGAACTTTCAGTTTTTATCTTGCACTCACGCTCATTTCTCGAGTTTTAAGTGAATGAAAATGGAAAAGAATTGAAAAAAGAAAAAAAAGGAAAAAGGAAAATAAGTATTAGTTGTTATGTTCTTGAAATAGAGGAAAGAAAAGAAAAGTAATCATAATCATGTTCTTGAGTGGAGGAAAATAAAAATAACTTGGTGAAATTATATATTTTTCCATTAGTTGTTAATGTAAAATGTTTTAAAAAGGGTATATGGAGTATTTACACAATAACAATTTTCATTTCCTTTCCCTTTCCTCCCAAAAGTGGGAGGAAGATTTACTTAATAAAACTTCTTCTCTATTTTCTTTCTATTTCCCTTTCCTTCCTTTAAAAAAAACTCAATAACACAAAAAACTATCAATTTTCTTTCCTTTCCTCTTCCTTTCCAACTCGAGAACTGAGCGTCAACGCATGAATGGGTTATTCTAGTAAAGAGGCGTTCTGAACTGTGCGATACATATGGGTTGTATCTAATTATTAATTGTGCAGTATTTGTGTAAATTATTGAAATGTAAGTAAGATGATGCATCTAATTGAGACGTGTGGCGAAATGTTTAGCTAAATAATTGTAAAATAAGTTGAGTTAAATGAAGATTAAACACATACGACTCTACTCTATCAAAATAAGGTTTTAACAAAAAAATTGGCATTTTACAAAAACTCACAGAAAAACAGTAGTAATTATGTAATTTCTTAAATTGTGTGTTCATTACTTAATGATTACTTTCGATCGGGGGTACTCAAGTGAATCTACAAAGTTTGTTTAAGTAAACTATCGTAAACAAAATTGAGCTAATTTAAATAAGTTTCATATGCACACATTTTGTATAAAATTATTCGTTACGTAATGTCCAACGTAAACCCTTAAAGTATAGATATAATGGTGTATTTGATTGAAAGGTGTGTCGCAATTCTTAACAAAATAGTTTTAATGCTTACTTTTGATTGGGGTACTCGAGTGAATCTACAAAGGTTATGTAAGTAAAGTATTCATACAAATAATAATTCTTTACCGCATCTAATATTTCAGACTTTTTATGTATTACAAATATAAGATATACAATCTACGCCATTTTATTTTATTTTTTTGCTAGCGTTCACATTTCTACACACGGTATATCAAATTATGATTGCAAATTGAGTTGTATGTTGAAATATAATGTGATTATCCATCTATTACGATAGATAATAAACACTAAAAAATGGCCTAATCAAAACGTGTACATAGGACAAATTAGAAGATGGTCAGGGCCGGATATTAGGAGGGGCAACATGGGCCACTGCCCAGGGCCCATTCTTTGAAGGGGCACCAAAGTTATAAAAAAAAACCCAACTAGTATATACTGGGCCAATAGAAAGAGTGAAGGATTGTAGGGAGATGCGACTATACGAGTTATAGTAGGACTAAAATATTTAGAATTCATTCCCTATATATAATAACGTCACATACGCCATCAATATTCCCAGTATCCCTTAAAAAAAATCTTTGGAGTTTTTATCGAAACAGTGATGCAATCAATCTATACATCATTTGTTTTGGCTATTTTAAGGTAAATTCTACTTGTGTACTTTTAATTTTTAATTGAGATTTTTAATTTGTTAGGGTTTATCTTTATTCTTTAATGTTATAATGTATATGCTTGCTTAAGCCATAAATTAGTCGTCTGATATCATTGATTCATTGATATAATGTTATAATTTATAACTTTTTTTAGCATCGATTAGTATATTTGGATATTTTTAACTTTATTTTTGGCATCGATAATGGTTGTTTTACTCGCATATTTTTCTATAAGGGGGCCTTTTTTTAGTTACGGCCCAGGACACCCAAAATCCCCGGGACGGCCCTGAAGATGGTCATAAGAGCAATTTAATTTGATGAAAAGTTACTCCATATCTATCTTTGATTTTTGTTAAGGGTAAGAAGTGATTCATGTTTTGTTCGTATTTATAAGCAGATTTACTCAAAAAGAATATAAGTACACTTACTTTTAAAAGTGAAACATACTAAAAATAAATAAAAAATTGTTTGGTACATACATATACTACTCCCTCCGTTCCAATAAAAATGTCCACTGGCCAAAATCTCAAACTTTAAGAAATCCACAGTATAGCACATATGCAGTTAAAGAAATGACAATATTGCCCCAAGTACTTAAGATGATAATAACTATAAATTTGAGTACAGTAGCTTTTCCTTTCACTTCATGTACATACTAGAGTATGTAACATGTTGACTAATTCGCATGTGCAAAAATTTTCATTGTTATTCAAACTACATTCAACTAATCCCTTTAAACTCTAAATTTTTGGTTAAAAATGGAGGCAAAATATTGCCACTTATTTTTGTTCTGCCACCAAAATTATGGTACTCTGAATTGAATCTTTTTAAACTACTCTAATCATAACCACAAATATTACTATGACTACTATGACTATGTTCCTTAAGTACTCCGCATATTTACAACTCTCATCAAAACAAAAATACATTGACACAAAAGATGTATCCTCCACCTTATCCACCTTCATCAAGTCACCAAACTATATTGTACTATTAAATTCACAACTCCATTAAATTCACATGTACATTTTCTTATAGAAAAATGAACCACAACACACATTCATCTACTAAATCCAACTTGACCAATGATGAACGTCAAACTATCTACCAACCATTATTGCAAGAAAGCTTGAATGGAGAGTTGAAAAGCGGATCCATTATAAAATTAGCACAAGAATTCTCAGTAAGTGAGCGAACTATAAGTCGCATTTGGCATCGAGCTAAACTCCAAATCCTCCAAGGATCAACGGTTGATATATCTTTGAAGAAGCCAAGTGTTGTTGGGCGATAGCGGATACACATTGACTTTACTCAAGTTTCACAAATTCCATTATGTCATCACACAAATATTCGATCTCTTGCAACGTTAATAGATGTTCCAAAATCCTATACATAGAAGAATCAAAGAAGGAGCACTTAGACCACACACGAATGCCATCAAGCCGCTTTTGACCGATGAAAACAAAAAAAGCAAGGGTAAATGGTGAGTACTTATTTACTCACATTTTCTTTATCAAAATGAGACTAAATAATCCAAAAACTAACCCAAAATGCCAAAGAAAGTATGTTTTTGTGATTATGAATGTGCAGGTACGAATATTTCGTAAAAAGACGAAAAACAAACAGAAACAGACAAAAACGAGCACGAGAGTGGAATGAGTGCAGATAGTCAAAGAAAGTCAAAGCTGAGCTTATTAAGTCAAAAGAGATCCTCAAAGTTTGAAAGATTTGCAAGAATGATCCTTAAAAATGTAGTTTGATGAAATTGCAAGAGTGGTCCCTATACTTTCAAAGTTGGCAGAATTAGTCCTTTAAAAATATATTTTGAAGAAAGTCAACAAAAGCCCTTCAAGTATTCAAGATTGGTAAGTTAAGCCTTTGGAATCTACTTTTGAAGTTTGGCAGATTCAGCCCTTAGAGTTTCACAAACTACACTTTTGGTCCTTGATTATGACTAAATCCAAATCTGAAAATACAAAGACTTAAGCCTGCTCCACTACTAATCCAAAATCCCAAGCCCAAAAACCAAACCTTTACCCGAGCCCAATTACCCTTTTAATATTAATCCGATCCACCAAAACCAATACCCGGTCAAAACTCACCCACGGGTCAAACCATAATAAAATATTACCCAAAATAATTCCCGCCCCCAAATCCCCAATTACCCCCAGGTTATGAACCCTAGTCACCCATCTCATAAAATTACCGTAATTAAGGGTGTTTTGGTCAAATCAATATACTTCTAGAAGGTCAGGAGAGTGTCAGGATGTGTCAGCATCAAAGAAGCACACGCATGGATAAGGTGGCAGTCTCCTATTGGCTCAAACGCGTCACAAAGAGTAATCTAAGGGTTAATATCCTTGGGTAATGATTAGGGAATGATCTAAAGGCTCAGAATCGAAGCAAAGAAGCACAGCACATGGATTGCCAAGCTGGCAATCCGTGACCCTCTCTCTCTAGATCCTTCTTAGCTCATGCTATAAATAGAGGCATTTGGTAGCTGATTAGGGTGTAGAGTTTAGGTGTAGTGAAACTCTGCCAAATTTTCTTTTCAAATGTATTAGTGTAATTCATTTTTATTTGTACTCTTTATTTGCTTAATGAAATCATCTTTTCCTTTATAGTTCAAGCTTATTGTTTACTGCTCTTAGATTAGCTTATCTCTTTTTATTAGCAGCTTATTTTCAGTTCAATCTCATTTTGTACACTCTTACGTTTCCAATTTAGTTTTCATTTCATCCAAAAGCTTTCATAAAATCAGAAAATAAGAAAATACAAAAAGCAAGTCTTCTTTATTTAGCTTGCAAACAAGCTATTTACATTAGTATACAACTCATATTAGCTTAATAGCTATTGTGAGTTTGTTATTCAGTTTCTATAAGTATTATAGTTCAAGTGATACTATAGTCAACAAAAAGTCAACTCTAAGTGCAATTCATGATCCAGTGGTGTTATTTGATAGTTCAAGGGAGTTTTGGAAGCTCTTGGCCTATCCAAAGATAGGTGATATAGTGAATCACCTCTGTTCATGCTGAGGTGAATTTCTTTGTAAGTCCTGTTTTAAATTCCAAGTTTCTGAGTTCATTCAATAGATTTTGTGTAGATCTGTTTTAGTTTGCATGATTGTTGTTTATTCTATTGTATTTGATCATAATAGAGTGAAATTGAATGAGATTTATCTTTTGTGTAGTAGAAGTGATATTTGTTCTGTTTGATAATTTCAAATTTGTCATAATATGCATACTTTGAATCTGTGTTTATAGTTGTTGTTCATTGTAGAAATTTAAATGTTTACATATTCAAGTTAGTGATATGAAATTGGATTTGAGCAGTAATGGTGGTATTTGAAGTTTAGAACAGTTAGTTGTAGTGTTAATTGACAAATAAGGGAGTGTTTGGATTTGCTTATTGCTGTGTTTAGTTGTTGTTGTTATTCTGTTTAAGCTTCACACTTAGATCAAATTAGGTTAGTGATAGTCAAATATAGCATAAAATAGTAGGTATAAAAGCGATAGTAAAAATTCGGCTTAGATTAGAGTTAACTGTTTGAATTCTGTGAAATCAGTTAGGTTATTTGAGGATTTAGTTATAAAATAGTTTAGGTAAGTCTAATATAGAGTTGATAGAGCTTTTCACAATATTAATAATCATAATAGATAGATTGAATTTGAATTTGGTCAAAATACTCATGCAATAATATAGTCAACTGTTTCAGCTTGTTTGTTTCCACTGGTTGCTGATTTTAGCTTCAATTAGGAGTGCAATAGATGTTTAGTGACAGGGCTTTTGGTCATTTTAGATTCTCAGTACTGCTAGCTCACTTTTGCGCTTCTTAGTTTGTAATTTGTAGCTTATTTGAACAACTAATTGAAGTCTGCAAGTTTAGTTGTTTAGAATTAGTTGCTGATTTGAACTTAAGGCTGCAATTGTGTAATTTGTTGGTAACCTGAGTTTATTTGAGCATTCTGAGTTTCTGGAAGTGTGTTTTAGAGATTTGCATGAGATCTGAGCTTCTGGCTTATTCTGCTTTAGTGTAGCTTATTCATTGGCTTAGTAGTGACTGCTTATTGCTCTCTGTTTGAGTTCATATGCTTATCCTGTTCTGATTTAAGTCTCATAGTGCTTATTTGTTCATATTACATCTGTATTTTAAGTTTTACTTGGCTTTGTTGCAAGTGCTTATTAATAAGCACTAGTGATAAGCTGAAATAAGTTCAATAAGCACTTTTCTGGCTTATTTTCTTTTCAAAAATTTTCCTAAAGTTTCTTTTAATATTTTAGATTTTTTGTAAATTTTTCATATTTTTCTAAATAGTTTTACTATTTTTCTTATTTTTTTTAGATTTAAATCAATTTTTAATTACTTTTAAATAAAGAAAATCAAATAAAAATTAGAAAAAGTCCTGAAAAATCCCAAAAATATTTTAGAAAATTCTTTTCTATTATTTTAGATTTTCCAAAATTAATTTTGTATTTTTCCCATTTATTTTTACAATTTCTCTTATTTTTAATTACTTTTTATATTCCAAAAATAGAAATAAATGCATAGAAAATAAATAAAAACTCAAAAAAAATATTTTTCTTTTTTTCAAAATTATTTTAAGTAGTTCAAGATTTTTAGAAAATTATTTCACATTTTAAGATCATTTTTTCAATAAAAGTTACGCTTTAATTCGTACGTTACGTTTCAAAATTTTGCGTTTGAATTTCCGTTTTTAGTTTTTAATCATTTGTGCATATATAGCTTGTACCTTCTCCATTATTTGTGATTTCTTATCATAATTTGAGTTTCTCAATCATAATTTTTCAGTTTCCCACTTTTCACGACACGATTTAACGAATCGAATTTCAACGATTCCATTCACTCCTTCACGGGATACGACTCGGGTAATCCGTATTTCTTGCGGATTTCCTCGGAACTTATAATATATATAAAATTGTTCAATCAGTAAACTTTTGTTTGTCTATGATTACTCCTCCATCTTTAACAAGTGCTAGCCCTACTTTCCATAATATGCACAACATCATTCACATTGTTGAAAAATGGTTTTACATATAGAATGCATCAAAATGACTACCTTGTTCCCGGCGAAGAAGAGCCATTAAGAACATGTAAATCGAAAACGTTCATAACAAAAGTAATGTTTCTAGTAGCGGTCACGTGACCAAGATTTGATGCATTTGGTAACGAAGTTTTTTCAGGAAAGATGGGCATATTCCCGCTCACAACTTTAGAACCAGCAAAGCGTTCAAGTAAGAATTGTGTTTCGGGAACATTGGAGACGAAGCCTATCTTGTCGGTAACAAAAGACGTAACAAGGTCATGGATGATACAAAAGGTATTACTGGCTATTAGATCTACGTGGCCACAAGGTCATACGGGTCCGATTTATATCCAACAAGACAATGCAAAGCCACACATTAAAGTGAAGAAAAACACATTCTTATTTGCGTCAATAGGAAAGATATGAAAAACTTCCATGCCAACGAAAGAAACGTGAAGAAAAACACATTCTTTTTTTTTTTTCCTTTTGATATACTCATGCAGCCTACTATAAATGTTAAAAGGATAGTGGAATGTGTCTGTTGTTTAAAATTGTAGGAGTAGCCTACTGGCATGTTAGAAAAATATGACAAGTAGAATATCCTTTTGTTGAAAGTTGATGCTAACGTACTTGTTAGAAAAAATATGACAAGTAGAATATCCTTTTGTTAAAAGTTGATGCTAATGAACTTATGTACCTGTGTAGTTATTATTCATTTTACTGTTTATGAATCTATTAAATGTCCATGGGTAGCATTGAGATTTTAGTTAACTAGGCATTCAGACCCGTGCAATGCACACGGGCTCGATCTAAATGTTCATAATTATGAAAGCCCGTGCGATGCACATGAGCTGTATAGAAGTTTTCAAAGTTTAATACCCGTCTTTTATTTTTGTCATTTTATATTCGAGACATATTTTTGTCATTATATACATAAGTTGTCGTGGTAGCATACATTTTGTAAGCATGATACGTATTTAAAATAGTTTATTGACATGTAATCTTTTAAGATGTATTTTTTACGTAATATTTTTTGTCTATTTATTTTGGAATTGACTATATCAGTTTTTATTGGAACTAACTAATATTAATACATCCGGCTAAGTTATAACTATTTCTTATGATAGTCAACAATGCCCGTGCTATGCACATGGGATGTATAGAAGTTTTCATATATTTAAAATACGTGCGAAGTGTGGAAAACTAGAAGGGGGGGTTGAATAGTTTTACGTCTTTTTAATTTGTTGTAAAAGATTGTTTGAAAGTTTTCTTTGTTTTTAAATATATAGATTCGATGCTATATGAAATCAAGTCATGCACAATATGAACAACACGAAATATGTACTATAAAGCAATAATAATGTAAGTAAAGAAATAGATGAGAGTTGGAAAGATCGAACCGCGAGACAAGAGATTTATAGTGGTTCGGCTACAAGGTCACCTTCCTTGCCCTACTCCACTCCCCGAGCACCTAACTCGAGAGTTTTCTTCACTATGTCAACAAGCTCCCTTATGGCGGAGAAAACCTTACACACCAATTTACATACCACAACTATGTCACAACTTATTCACACCTTCTACACAACTATTTCACACCTATTCACTAGTTAATCACACCACTTCTTCACACCTATTTTCTACACACCAATCTTCTTCCTAACTATCTTCTACACACTAATCTTCTTCACAACTCTCTTCTACACACCAATCTTCTTCACAACTATCTTCTACTTCACAACTAGCAACTAACCAATCACACTATATATATATATATATATATATATATATATATATATATATATATATATATATATATATATATATATATATATATATATATCCTACACTATATAATAGGCTAACCATGACACATCATCAACCTCTAACATTTGCCACCTCATTGCCACATATTCAACAACATGCCATGTCATTGCCTACATGGCACACACTTTTCATGCATGAATTGAACATTTAAAAAAAATTTGGAGCTAATGAGACTCGAACCCATGACCTCTTGAACAACCAACACACACTCAACCACTAGAGCACTTGAGTTTTGTGTTTAAAGCTTTGTATACAAAATATGGATGCTTAAAATCCGAGCAATTAATTTGATAGTAAATGTGGCCATTTTTTTTAGCTAAAAAGACGCAATTCAAATTCACGATCCTACATTATCTCACAAAACACGCAATCCCCTATTCAATCGGCATTTTCAAATTAACAATTACAGTTTTATACCACCACATTGAATGATAGGACGTGTAATTTGGTTTCCTAATTAAATCTAAACCAAATCACCAAAATATGTAGCCATTATCAAATTCAAAACACACACTATCACTAATTCATAAAGTTTCATCAACCAGTCACTGATTCAAATCTCACGCCTTTTCTTCAGTTTCACACAATGAAAAGAAAATCAAATCAATATCAAGCAAGTGAAACCCTAATATGAAACCCTAAAGTAGCAGCATGGAGAAAAATATGCATGTATATTGATGAAGCTGTTATTATTCATTTGTTATTTTTAAAATAAGTGCATGTAAAGTGTTGTTCTGAATTCCATGTTTATTATGTTTGTGCTTGCCTGCTTCCTATGCTTAATTGGTTGTAGATGGTTGTTTGTTGATTTACATGTTCATGTCTTTTTTTTATAGGGTTTTCATGTATATGATTTTACCTGGCTATATTAGTACTAATTCATAGATATAGTCACTGCTCTTATCTGCTAACTGAATAACCAAGTTAGTATTGATTCTTTTGTTCACTAACAGGTATGGGCAGTAAAACCAGAAAAAGTTCATGTATTGGGTATAAAATGTGGCGGTTACTACTGATTTGGACAATACACATGCTCAAACTCTTTGTCTATGTAATGTATCTGCTTTTCCGTTATAGTTAACAATTGTTACCACTGTGTTGCAAAATGTTATTTGTTTGGGCAGGAGTTTTATATTTTGTTATCACAGGTATAATCGACTCATTACAAAATATATGTGGTAGTTCGTGCAGACCCAAACAATAGTAAAACGTATGTGGCATTTCAGATTTTCACGTGCTAATAACGGTTGTGCAAAGTCGTCAGCCACAGGTAAGCCGAGTTCCAGTCTTGGCAGCCATTTAACTAATATGTCATGAATATGTAACTGTATTTCTCCTGTTAAATATTACTCAGGTTCCAGTCTACCATTTACTGATTTTTTGAATGTCATTAATTACGATCTTATGTACAGAAACGCACACCTGAGCATCTTTTGGAGTTTGCAAGTGTTCAAGCGGATAAACATGAGAATTGTATCCATTCAATTCGGTATAACTTTTTTCTTCATTTTTTTTAATAAAAGTTGTTAAAGTATGTGTAGTATGTTAGATTAAGTAGTTGAAATGAATTCATTGGCTTTTTCTGGTAAAAAGGGATGAAATGCATTTGTATCTTGCATAATCTTTTAAATGTCTTTTTAAACAGAAGATGCAGAATCATTGAAAGGATATGTCATACGAGAAAGCAAACAAGGCGAAAGAAGGTACTGAATATGTGTAGGCCGAGACGTATGCTAAAATCCTAGGTAAATTGTAGTGTCACTATGCATATAATAATGACTGAATTGATTTGGGTTTTGCTATATTTTTACCGACTGCATTGTTAAGTTTGTTAGTAACAATTATGTGCTCTGGTGACAGTTGTCGTACATTTCTTAAAATAAAACTCATTAGCTGCTTCTTAAGTTTTTTGTATGCTCCATAAGTCCATATACATGTGTTTCGATTGATTCTTGGAATATGATGCAAACTTTGTCAAGATAAAGAAGCGTTCACGATAGCTTTTATATGTGTTTCGATTAGGATATTTTTCATGGGTTTCTGGATTTATACTTTGAAAGTGATTATTGCTATTTGCGCAATTAGAATCATATTACCAGTAATGTGATAAGTTTTGTTGATCATTGCCATTTGAATAAGTGATAAGCATGTTAAATGCACCTGTTTGTGTTATTCGGATTCAGTATGTTCAATTGTTCATTATGTATATAGCAACGAATATGGAAGTCAAGGATTCATATTGTTTCTGTGAATATATATCCATATTTCCATTAGTTGACTAACTTTAAAGAACACGAAATCCTCTTTATGGTGTGTGATTCAGCTTAAAAAATTACTTCACCACAATGACTTATCATATAGATTTTATAATATCAGTAAGGTAGAGGGTCGCTTATAAATAATATTGGTGACTGTTGCATTAGTTTCAATTGGCTAATAAATCGCAATTACCGAGATGTGTATTTAGTAATAATTCGACTTTTCTTATTCTTGCAGGATTGAACATAGAGAAAGTTCACTACAAGAACATCACATTCAATGTGTGGGACGTTATGGGTCATCACAAGGTATATTGTTTTACATATTCTGAGTACAAATACGGTTAATAAGTGTTTCGTTTTCCCTTTTGCTTTTGCATAAATGACACAAACTCTCCATATTGGACTCATAGATGTATAAATTTTGGTTTATGCATGGAAAATCAGGATAGAGGATACTAAAAGACCGTGGCTACTGTTGTGGTGGCTGCCCCAACAGGTGCAATAAAAATTTATTTTGAACCACATTTTCATATATTTCATTTGTGATTTATAAAAGTATTAAAGTATCTACTATGTTGAAAGTGTATGAGTTATGAAAATAAGAAGATTTTATGAAACTACAAATATGATTCGGACAATGCGTTGAGCTCTTATTCAATTTGTCAGTAACTTCATCCTCGTGTCATAAGATTACTAGCATAAGAATGATCACAAGTCCTGCTCTTACTATCACAATGACTGTCTGTTGCTTCATTTTTCCTTGCTTCAAGTTGAACTTTCTGTGCCTATGTTGTTAACAAAATTAGGCACAATCTACTATTTGAATGTTATGATACTAAGATAGAAATTAAAGTATGCTTATGGCTCTGGTATGTTTAATATATAATGGTTTAGTTTAATGACCATGATCATATTTTTTTCAACATTTGATAATTCAAGCAAAATCTTTTTACAGCTAGCCAACTTGATTCAAGAATAAAAAAGAATGAGAAAGATAACGAGGGTACGTTTTCTTACTCAAAACTCCAATGATTTAGCTTTTGTTACATTGGCATTTTTGCTCTTACACTGATGAATTTAGGTAAGGTTTTAGAAAAACAAGTGGTGAAAGAAGTAACACACTGAACCAAGTGGATCCAATTGAAGACATGCAAATCATAAGTTTACATATTTTCAACAATTTACATCCACTCACAACCCCACCTTAACGTTGTAAATTAATGAAAAATGGTCGTAAAAGTAATGATTTTGGGAAATGCGAAGTGAGTAATATGAATCTGTGAAATTAATGTGAGTAATATGAATTTGGGAAATGAGATAAGTGAGAAGGGTGTGGTGCCAGATTAGAAAAAAATGGAGTTTATTAGGAGCTTACTTATGGAATAAATTAGGAACGATTTTGGCATTCGTTAACTTGAATATGACATAAATTTCAATATCGTTGTTTAATGATGTATTGCAGGAATGTTCAATGAAAACTAGAGTTGGTCAAGATATAAGTGCCACCAACAATCAAGATACCATTGGGATTTAGATGACATCGTAATAAGAATATGTCAAAGGTCATTCAAGGCGATTTATATGTGGTTGTATCACAAGTAAAAGCAAAAGTTTGAAGGTTATTTTCTTGCGACGAATACAATGTATACACTAATTGCAAAACAAATGTTCTTTATAAAGAAATCCTTCGTAGGGGGAATAAAAACAATGTTTTCTCTCTCTAAATTTTCTACACATTTTATAATGAAATTCATCATCCAAATTCAATCAACCTTTAAAAATTAATTTTGTTTTTAGATCCGTATTCTACTGTTCAATACGGTTTGCTTGATACCATAATCTTACACATACTATCAAGTATACACTGCATTTATTACGTTTTGTAATTCTATTTTTGTCCGTTAATCATTATAATATCCTTTCTCTGTTCGTCGATTTATTTAATCTTTCAAAAAACATATCCCACGATTATCATCTCTGATTATGTCATATACCTCTTCATAATTTCTATAACACCTTATGGGTACTTCTGATTCTCTAAACCCTAATTTGGTGGGCCCACCTTTAGGGATGGATGATGGGGTTAAATCTAAGCGTACTACTAGAAGTCAATTAGGAGCATTGAAAAATAATAATAAGCAAGATAAGGGTGCTAATAAAGCAGCTCACGTAAGTTTTAAGCAAGGTGATCAAAAATTGGGGAATAAGGGTAATATAAATATAAATGGGGTTGAGGGTTTTGATGATGATGAAGGTAATACGGAAGGTGGGGAAGGTTATGAGGAAGGTTTTGAAGGTGATGTGGGGTCTAGCATTGATGGCCAAAGTTGCAACTCTAGAAGCTGTAGTAATTCTATTTATGAGAAAGAGGTAGAAGATATGGTTAACAAACTAATAATGTTCCTAGCCCTTTGAATGTTCCTATTGTTAATGTTGTTGATAGTGGAAATGGTGTTAATCTGAGTGTCAATATTGGTGAAATACCTGTTCCTATACATGAGAATTCTATTCTTAATCCTAGGAAAAGTCCTGTTACTAATTATACATAATATATGTTATTGATTCATACACTTGGTGGAACACTTAGTACTAATTATTCATTATTTACATACGTCTAATTAGATTTTGTCAAACAATAATATAAATCGAACCTTCTCACACGGACAACTATATGTTGTTTCAAGGGTGAAGATGAAAAAAAGTCTGAAGATTCTTTGTTGTGACAAAGATGTCAAATACACTAACTACACAACAAACGTTGTCAACAAAGAAGTTTTATTTCGCATATGAATAACCCTTACATAATTAACTTATTATGATACTTATGATCGTTATTTTTATGTATAATACATGAGGAATATATTTATGATTCTCAACTTATTACCTTCAACATATTTGACTTATTCATTATTTATTTTACAAGTAAAAAAAATTCGACAAGCAATTTTATGAAGTGTACCCGCCCATCGGGCGGGTCATGAAGCTAGTATATATATATATATATATATATATATATATATATATATATATATATATATATATATATATATATATATATATATATATATATATATATATATATATATATAACTAAACTATCTTCTAACCAATATTCACAATTAATCACACAATAAGATGAATATAATGATGATGCTCTAACAACTTAGATGTGGAGATCACAACAAGTTGTAATACTTCTTGTCTTGAGGGATAGAAATATTCTTCTCTTGCACTTGATAGAATGATCTTTGGATCACTTTGAAACAAAGATTAAAGAATGTATGATCAAAGGATTTAGAGATTGGAAATGGAGATCTAGAATAGAAAGTTTAGGAGTGCAAAAGGTGAAAAAAATTCTAGATTTAAGGTGGTATTTATAGGCAACAGATTCTGACAGAGGAGCGTGGCCGGTCCCCTTAAATCAAGGTCGGCCCCCTTAAAATTAAAGGGGCCGCCCCTTATAATTAAGGGGGCCGCCGAGCTGTAACGGCCAGAAATTTTGTTTTCTAGTGGGGAAAGTTTATTTGGTGAAAAACTAACTGATTTTGGTTAAAAATTTGAATTCATATATTTAGTATGAATAAAACATTTTTCTTTATTACCAAAAGTGTTTTTCAAAAATATATAATATGTTTATATAAACTTTGTAATACTTAATTAAATTTCCCTTTGATCATAAATTGCACTAAACGCTTTGTTTATTCATACCTTAAGTGATTTGGATGTAAAGAGAAAATGTTAATCACTAAATACTTGTTTAAGTCACAAGTTTTAGTTCTATGAGTTTATATTTTGTAATAATCAAAACATAGAGATATTGATAATATGTTAATAATGTTTTTAGGCATTATTTATGTCAACACGATGCACATGAGCTGTATAGAAGTTTTCACAACGTAATATTCGGCATTTATTTTCGTCATTTTATATTTAAGTTGTCATGGTGTCACACATTTGCTGAGCTTTATACGTATTTAAAATACTTTATTGACCCGGTTTAAATTGACCCGGTTCTCGACCGGAACGGTTCAACCGGTTGAACTACCCGGGTCGAACTGGGTTTCAAAACATTATGTTTTATCCTCAAATCTTTAAACTTTTATTATTTTTCGTTTCTAACACATAAACTTCTTTTTTATCACTAAACAATCTGTCACTATAAAATATCGTTGCTATGCACGGGTACTCGTGTAGTGTGTGTGTGTGTGTGTGTATATATATATATATATGGAGACTTTCTTGCGAGAACCATCTTATCTGCAAGAACTGAGAGAACCACGAAAAACATACATGCACGCCTTTTAAAATAAAATAAAAATACATGCAAATCATCAATAATCGTAAGTATCCACCTATGTTCTTCAATACCATCATGAACTCGTTCTCTTTTTTCACAAAAACCTTACACACGGCCACAATATTGTCGTTGCACGCCTTTTAAGAACATACATGCACACCTTCAAAGAAAAATTTTGTATTTCCAATTTCTTATCAAATTCTTTAGAACGACTATGTTTAAAAAAAACATATATGTTGTTTTTAGAACACATGTGCAAAAATACAATTATTGAAGACGTGCATGTATGTTTTTGGCAGAGATGGCAAAAAAATCCGTACTCGACGGGGACCCGATCCCCAAATCCGATTTGACTGGGGAATCCCCGAGTTGACTGGGGATGGGGATGGGGACGGGGAATCCCCGAATTATAAAACCGGGGATGGGGGCGGGGATGGGGATAACAAAAATCCCCGACCCCGAACCCGAACCCGAACTTTTAATGTATAAGTATAGACTATATAACTATATAAGTTATATGTATATTAATACTACATATACTTGTATCTGTATATCAGTATATGTTAGTGAATAGTGACAAGTATTATACTTTAAGTATATATGTATGTATATATGATATTTAGTGGATCAAATACGTTAAAAATGTTAAGCACTAACTACATATTATTCTACCAATATTTTGTCCAAATACACACATTCGATACAGTTTATTTTTGTATTATATGTGATGTTTGAGTATTTACGATATTTTAAAGTTGAATAACATTTTAATTAATCCAACTATATACGATGTATGCTTTTTAAGACATTTATAGATCAGTTCTTTATAATTTATATTAGTTATGTAATTTTTATGCTCAATTTATAAGGCCGGAAAATCTCCGAATCCCCGTGGGGATCCCCGATCCCCATTGGGGATGGGGATGTAAAATGATTCCCCGATAATCCCCGCCCCGTTGCCATCCCTAGTTTTTGGTGGTTTTCTCAATTCTCGCAGATAAGACGGTTCTCGCAAGAAAGTCTCACTATATATATATATATATATATATATATATATATATATATATATATATATATATATATATATATATATATATATATCCCAACCTATATAAAACACAAGTGTGATTACTATTTTTAGAGGCAAAAAATCCTCCCAAAATCATAAAAAAAAGCCACGTGTATATTATCTACTATTAGAAAGTTTTGGAAATTTTTTTTTAAAACAATTCGGTTAAGCAAAATCCCTAGAAATATGGTAAGTCAATTAATTTTGATTCATGATTTGTAAGACTTTCAAAAGCCCGATTCTCTTTTTATTATACCTTACCTCTCAATCATGATGATAATCGATTTTAACAATTTTTGCAGATCTCAATTTATATTAATTTTCGCATCTCCATTTCATTCAGGTATACTCTCAATTTCATATTTTTCTTTTTTACCTACAATTATTTATAAAATGGATTTATTTTTGTTGTTTTTTTTTTTTTATTAATTTTGATAAAGGTTTGAACCTTATGATTCATTTTTGTAATTGATTTGTGTTTTTTCCTGATTAATCTATTTCAATTCCAATCTAATAATCATTTTCAATTCCAATCTTCTGAAAAAGTTCCAGAATCGATTTCAATGGCACAAAAGCGATGGATGTAAGATGTAACTGATTTAAATTGTAAGTCTATGATTTTGGAGTAATTTTTATATTTATTATACTTTTCCCTTTTTCTTAAGATTAACATGGTTGATAGTAACTGATTCTAATTGTTTATCAAATTTTGCATTTGTTAGATATCCAAGTTGCAAGATGATATTAAAGCACTTGATTTACTGAGTAAATCTGTTAGAGGTAGAGAGAAGTGTTGAGGAAGCCATGGTAAAAGCATCCTTGGTGGATGATCTTTAAAACAAGTACGAGGATCTAATCAAACAAATAATATATGCGAGATTAGATAATATTATCAGCTCTAACTTTATATATATATATATATATATATATATATATATATATATATATATATATATATATATATATATATATATATATATATATATATATATATATATATATATTAATTTTAAGTTGGTTTGATAAGAAGTCAAATTGTATCCATTTGATGTAGTTAATCACACAAAGAAGATGAGATTGTGAGTTTTGTGCGATTGAGTGAATGTGATTAATTACACAAGCATATCACCAGCCACTACAAGAAAAACTGGTATTTGGGAGGGTGGAAAATCGTGCCAAATACTCAAAAGGCCGTGCCAAATGCTATTTGGCACGGCTTTGGCACGGTTTTGGCTCTGTCCTAAATATGAGGGTGCCAAATACATTTGGGTCGGGTTGAAACCGTGCTAAATAGTATTTGGCACGGTTCTTGGGACGGTTTAACTTTGGGGTGCCATGAGTGAGGTATTTGGCTCGATTGACAATCTTCTGTTCCAAAATGGGCATTCGTCACACTTTTATATCTCGTGCCAAATACGCATTTGGTACCAATTCATCTCTCGTTCCGAATGCGTATTTGGTACAATTTTTATTTATCGTGCCAAAATTAACTAGGACGGTTTTAGCTGCCGTGACAAACGTATTTGGCACGGTTTCTGTTTTTTGTGCCAAACATATTTGGCACATTGCTATCCGCCTTGCCCAAAGAACATTTGGCACATTTTACGTTGATTATAAAAATCATTTGACATGATTTGCATTCGTCAATTAATTATTTGGCACGGTTTGCGTAATCATTGCTAACATGGATTACCACCATTTTCCACTACAAACACGTTTTAGCACACCATCATATCAACTAACAATCTCAAATATGCACCAATATTATTTAATCGAAGCCAAAAATAAATTGAACTCAATTTTATTAATCATTCATAAAATCAAGTCAACATGGTCACTTGAATACCAAAAGGAAAATACAATACTCCCAACATCCTTGTAAAGTCTTTAGAACGATAAAATCATAACTAGAACTCAATATAAATCACTAAGACGATTTATTACTAACGGAAACGAATAAAGCTCATCGGATCACATCTTCATCATAAACCCTGCATAATACAATATTCCAACATTAGAAATACGTATGAATCAAGAAAAAAGTTCAATATATAAAATAGCAATAGAAAGGGTATACAATTTTAAAAAGGGTCAAAAGTTTCAAACTCAAAACCGAGCCGGGTCGAAAGCCTACCAAAAGTTGTAAACAATTTGTTGCATAAACGATACTTGGAAACACATTTTTGCTAAGAAACATGACCTCAGTTAAAGCCTATCCCTCTTGATTAGTAGTAGATGCATAGAAAAATCAACCCCGACTATCTTATCAATTTTTTATCTTTATCGGCTAGTTCCAAGAGATAAATGCACGGTAGTAGATAATATTTAATTCCTTATCGACCAGCTCCATGATCAAACCAGTTTCAACCTTGTATGTAAGTAGCATATTAAACATCCATAGCAAGTAATATCTCATATCCTCTTCAATTCCCTGTAAGTAAGCAAACCCAACCTAGCAACACACAATATAATGATATGATAACATTACCACAATTTCCAATCTTTCATACTCTGTACTAAATATTTGAAAACCACGATTCACAACTATTCATCACATACAAATATATAGTTATCATTAACACTAGAAACATGTTAACAACTAAATGTGAGTACAATTTTTATACCCATAACCATAAACAACTACTGTACTTTAGATTAATAAACCTCAAAAACAAAACAAAAAAAATGTACCAACTACCAAACATTATTTAACATTACATAATCATATAACCAGTTTTGATATGCAATATACTAAACATCCTCAAAATATTACATAATCAAATGTAAGGCTGAGCAAACGACCTAAACGGACCGGACATTCGGTCCGGTCCTCGGTCTTTGCTTTTTGGTTAATTCAGTCCTCATTCCGGTCCAAGATCAGGTATGTTGGTGCGTAAAAAATTTGTAAAGAAAGTTTTTTTTTAAATAAATATTTTTTACTAAAAAAAATATGAAAAAATACGTTTGTGAATTAAATCGCTTTTTTCTGTATTAAAAATTCGTTTTTATACCCAACTTCTTTTGACTTTTTTCATCAAAATAACATTGCGCATTAAACTAAAACAAGTTGAAAATTTTGTGCAGTAAAATATTTTCGCACATCAAAATTCGTTTTTTGTGCATTAAAAAAAAGTATAAAAGCTTAAAATTAGAAAAAACTTCTTTCACAAAACTTTTATGCACCAACATACCCGATTTTGTGGATTTTTTTCTTTATTTTTTCATGAACCTTAAAAAAATATATATTTTTACATAAGGTACGGATATTTGTCTTTTTATTTTAATTTTACCATACATTTGGGTAACTATTTAACTATCGATATATTGATATAATATGATTATAACATTACCAAATGGCTTCTTGGTATGCCTTTAACTCTTTAACAACAAGTTTAGGGTTCAAACTTACTAGCTAACATTTGGGGGTTTGTCGGGAAATGGGTCAGAAATGGTCAGGGGTGCCTCAGTTAGCTATAAACCGTAATAGATCTAAGCCCACAGATGGGCTCGGGCCATCACTTGCCGCTATAATTTTGTACAATCGTCAATAAAAAATAAAAAATAAAAACAAAAAAAAAACTTTTTTTTATACCAATTACTTTATCAACTGTGACTTCTTTAACAATATAACTATCTTTATTTTTATTTTGTTTAGTAATTATAGTTTAATAGCTGTTTGAGGTTTCACAATTTCGCCGCTCAAATTACGGAGGAGTATTAGGCGACAAATAAGTATTAGTGAGCTTGGTTTGACTATGCAACGAGCCGATACCCATTAGGGTTTACCTTTAATGTCTAATGTACTTTATTTATGTAGTTGATTAATAATAATGAACAGGATACGAAGTTCACATCGTTCTTACACGTACATCTAAGTAAAAAACACGTCTTACCACGTAACCAGAACATTGATGACCTTAAAGAAAGAAAAAAAGGTTTATTTAAGAAACAACAAAGTTAACTCACAAAATTTTAGAAGTCGACGTGTTTTAAGTAATATGATAGATACTAATTCGATACATAGATTAATTATATGGAAAAAAAAAGTTAACGAGAAGGGCTATTGTATAATAGAGTAAATTAATAAAATTGATTTTAAATTTAATTTAATGTTCAAGATATTAAAAGCATAACAATGTCAACATGCGCGGGAAAAAAGGGTAAATTGGGTTAGTTTTTTTAAAGATATTCCAAATACATAAGAACTAAAAAACAGTTTATTAAAATCGTCCCAAATTCATTTGTATTTTTCACAACCAATAAAAATCGTTCCAAATACATAAGTATTTGGCACCAACATTAGATAATGTTCCAAATGCATATTGGTATTTGGCACCGTTTGTACTAGTTGTTCCAGATACATGAGTATTTGGCACCAACAGTAGATAGCGTTCCAAAAACATGTACAAATTTGACACCAGTGGTACCAACCGTCCCAAATACATAAATATTTGGCACTGGTAACTCTAACCGTTCTAAATACACATGTATTTGGCACCATTATTTAAAAATGTTCCAAATACATATGTATTTGGAACAGTTTCTTAATAGCCGTCTCAAATACCTACTTTTTTGTCACGGTGACCCCACAAGTGCCAAATACATGTATTTGGCACGATTTTTTAACCGTTCCAAAAAAATTCGTCCCAAATAACCCTTTTTCTTGTAGTGAGCCTTGACTCCTTGACTATTTTAAGTCAACATTTAGGCTCTATAAGGTAATAAGCGCCATAAAAAAGCTAAACACCTCGTTCCCTTCATAAAGTACTCGAGTAATTAACTTCAAATATTTTATAGGATATAAGAACAATTCTGTTAAATGGTCTATCTGATACTTATAATGTATTGGTTGTAGGCTTTTGAACATTCTTATAATGTATGATCAATTTGATGCATGGCTGCTAGAGGTGGCAAACTAAGTGGGTTGAATATATTGGTTGTAGTCTTTGGAACATCCTTATAATGTATGATCAATTCGATGCATGCATGCTATAAGTGACAAACTTAGTGGGTTAGTTACAAGTATATTAGTATAAGCACATTGGCACTTGATTATTTTTAAAGCCGATGGCAAACATAGTGGGTTGGTTATAAGTCTATTAGTATAAGCAAATTGGTACTTGTGTATTTTTAAAGCAGATTACTGGTTAAAATAAGCAAATTCCAAATACACTTGGAATTTTATATATAAATACATAAGGGATAGAGGCTTTCATACACTCGGCCAAATATCACAAGAAGCGGTCACAAAAGCACTACATTCCGTAGCCCCCTTTGTTACAGCTGAGTTTGGTTCCTCTGTATAACAATTATTTTCAAAATTCAATGTCAAAACATGTCGATATCTAACTTGCATTGTGAGCACCTTTTAAACAATTAGTGGTAGCAGAATATATAAAACTTTAGGACATGGTTCTATTTAAGATTTTCTGAATATGTATTTCGAAAGTGATTATTATGAAGCCAAGTATAAGGATTGGATAATTGGATGGTTAATGTTGGGGGCAATAGCCAATAGGTATGTAATTTTAAATTTGTATCGATAATCAGTTTTTAGTTGTCACCTACTCCTAGACAATAAATAATCAGTAATCAAGTATTATAGTTACATCTACACAAACACTCGAAACTATTTAACTACTTTAGTGTATGTTTCAAATCTATAAAGTTGAAAGGAGTAGCTCATATAGCTTGTGAAACAGGGTGGCATCGATGAAGGTGAAGAACCAAGAGCTTAAGCCATCAGGGAACTGAGAGAAGAAACAGGCGTTACATAAGCAGAAATTCTTATGGAGGTTTGTATCTTAAAATGTCTTTCGTTGCATAAAGGCAATTCCTCTAAATAAACAGTTATACACTCTGCTATGTTTGTGTGACATCAGGGCAGTAGCGTTAGTCTTCTCATTTTGCTACATTATGGTAATATTGTCTTTGACTTCAATTTTAGTGTCAAATGAGTCATCAATATTGCAAGACTCTTTTTCTTTTCAGTATAGTATTCCTTAAACTGATCTAAAGATCTAAAAAAGGGACTTTCTTTGCAGGTTGACATTTGGAATTCAAGTTATTTATTTCTGCCATTTGAATGGATTCTAAATAATGCAATGCTTGTGTACGTTATGGCAGATGTAGGCATGTTTGCAGAATTTATAAATGGATGGTATTATGATGATCCTCACAATACACTGGTATGTTATGACATGTCCATTCAACTAACTTAACAAACATAAATTTTAATTAAGTTCTGAAATGGATGCAGGTATATTGGGATATATTGGATTCAGAAACACATTTCTATTGGAGTTTGGCATTCAAGAAAAGTAGGTTGCCTGCAAGTTGGGAAGGGTGGGATAATAAGATGAAAAGAAAAACGTTCAATAGGCATTGTTTTTACATGACCCGTGGATAACAATGGAAACCTGAAAATAGTTGTTCAAAGCAAGGCTGTCATTGAACCGGGGTTTCCATCAAATATCGCTCACCCTTACAGGTCACCTTTCTATTAAAACACATTTTATCATCATTTATGTTGTAGTTACTTTAAGTCAATATTATCTTAGTAGAGTTAAGAAAGAACTTTGATTCTTAGTAGACTTAATTTGGTTTTTGAAAATAAACTCCCATTGGTGACAACTTTCAGATAGTTTTAACATTTTAGGCAAATTTGAATAGAAAACACAATGTAAACTTTTAAAAACAGGAATTTTTTTCTATAGAAAGTGGACTGTGCCGTGGATGTCTGCTGACAATACAGTATCACTCAGTTTGCCCAAAATGTGTCAAATTTCCATCTCTTTTACATACTAAATTATGTAACTTCATTATCAAATGTTTATAGTCATAAATGTCCAATATGTGCTTACATATAAGAAGTCAATGAGAGATGTGGAATAACTAACACTTAAAACAGGCAGTTATGGTCCTAATAAACTGTGTTGATCTAGAAACATAAGTCTAACTTCCTACCAATTTGACTAATTAGATTATTAGTCGTATTTTTAAAAGAAAAAAGCTATCCAACAATTTTGACAATATCTTTTAGATAGCATGTTGACCATAGAACCTATAGATATTACATTTAATTTATTACATTGGTGCTATAATTAGTGCAACCATTTCGTGCTATAACTTACAATTATACTTAATCAATGTAGACTACAAGATTGTATTTGAACTATTAGTCATACCGAAATAAAATTTTTGAATGGGAAACAATAACTGGTCAACCTGAACGAAACCCATTTACATTGTTTGGGTGTGGACCTTTTTGTCATCACTTGATCTAACCCAGTCATTTTGACAATAAACATTCTTGGTATAGCTATGCCTTATCTTTCTTAATGAATTGCTTTTACATATACACATTATTAACTCTTCATTATTTCCTCAGGAAAGAGAAACAATAGTACTTCATTCACGATTACAGCAGCATCGACTGCATGAGCCATGTGTCATTCAAAGTTGGTTTCATTCTTAGGTGAATCCGCAAAAAACTAAACTGGTGGGACAGGCCGGGGATGGGCTTGGATCTTATCAAGAAAACCTGTTTTTGCACTAGATCTCGAGTTTAGCCAAGAAGAAACATCTTTCCTTACTTATAGCGAAAAAGCCAGTTTGAAACATGCTTTGTTTATTTTGTCTATAAACAACGATGTGTAATAGATTACAATAATATAATCATATACAAGACCAACCTCCCCACCATCAGTTGGTAAGTTCTCATTGCCAACCTTTAAAGTCATTCATCAAATCTATATGTTGAAACTAGTAATTACACTTATACTGTTATGGCATAATGTTTTCTTTTTTTATTAATACACGAGACAAGACTCGATGTTGCAAAAGTGTGTTTGAATTATATTGGGTGAAGGAACATCTAAGTATCTAACTGTATTTCTACAAAAGAATGCTTAGGCAACATATTCCTAATACACGTTAGCACCACGTACCTGTAGCAAGTACAATTCTTTTTTAATTCATTTTTCGATCTTTTTCGGCTACTTCAAAAACATTAATCTCAAATACGGACATTTATACGTTGTTGTAGAAGGACTCATTATTTGGTTGTATGTTGTTTCATAATTACGTTTTTTAGGACTCATTATTTGGTTGTGTGTTGTTTCATAATCTTTTATAAGCATTTTGTATTTGTTCTATAATTCATCTATATATTTGATAGGATTTGATAGTATGAGGTAATTTGAAAACGCCGATGCACTAATCAAACAACGACGTGAAGTTGGACCTGACATAACCGATGATTATGTGGTTTACTTCAACTTCTTAGTGACAATAAAGATTAAATGTTTCTTATGTGATGTTAGACCAACTACTTTATTGCACCCTTATCTTTTTAAGGGTGCGTTTGGTTTGTTGATACTTTAGGATTTAGATTTGGATTTGAATTTGGGTTGAAAGATAAAGTGTTGTTTGTTTTGTATGTTGGGATATAAATTATGATTAGGATTTATAGTTATTTTAAAATTAAAATAAAATAAATAATAAATAAGGCCTACTAAAAAAATATAAAAGAATGGTTGTTGGGACACACGTACATATTATAAAGCATCATTTACACATGGAAAACCCATAAAGCAAACACCCACTAAGTTTATCAATCATGAAATATAAAAACTTGATACAAGGAATGCATTTTTACGTCTTTTTATAATGTACAAAGTTCTTTCTGCAATATATCTATTTTATCTAATAAACAAAGGTTTTTTACAAGTCGGCTAAGCACGCTGCATTAAAATTGTAATTAATTTACTGATGTGGCCTTCTATAATTAAATCAAAATGTACAAAGACACAATGCACTATTTTTCTAAAAAACCTATTCAATGTCAAATGTTATTAACTCATTCAAAAAAGCATTACTTTGTCCAATCTTCCTCTACACGCTCCTTCCAAAAGACCAAAATCAGTTACAATTAGTCATTTAATGTCTCATTGACCGGATTAAACAACCTCATATGAGTTATTTTTCTAAAGGATTAAATAGCATTCATAATTTTCAATGTTAATCAAAGAAACCTTCATGTACGCTCCCCATATGAATTGTGAGATACATTGAAGCAGAATGTGTATGAATTGAAAAGGCTGATATACGATATCTCTTTGATTTAAACTTCCTGTATACGATTCAAAAACCTTCCAGATTCAAAAACATCACAAAACACTTTCGATTGGGTCCATATCTTCGATTCAAACAGTTTCAACATCCCTAACAAGTCGATTTATGGTGATTTATATGTTATCCACACAAGAGAATTGGTAAGCATCACATCTATTTTGATGTTTTTGTTTTTTATTAATCAATTCTATTTTGTTTCTTTGATTAATTTTGCTTTGTAAAAGATGGTCATCACACACTCAATTAAATTTGGGTCTCCCTTGTGATTGAATCGACATTTAACCAGATGTTTGATGAAATGCATATTAAACCAAGTCGCTCTCAAATTAGTTTTTTTGTTCTCAGTTTATTTGTAAGTGCTTAAGAAAGATCGAGGGATGGAAGGATGCACATATGTATGTCTTAATGTATTTAGTGTTCTTGATATCCAACATAAGGTAATGATATTCTAAAGCTACTTTTGTATCTTAACAATTACAAAGGAAGAGGATTTGTAATTGATACATCAAAACTTATGTTATATCTCCCAAGTGCAGCCTAAAATAATGTCGTCCAAGTACATTCTTCAAACATTTTGCTGAGCCACTGCAAGACTTTAATAATAAGTTAATAACTTATTCATCTATTTTATATTATTTTTAGATATTGAAATATTCATTCTTTAGCAGGGAAAGTGATGCCATATCGTATTTTACATTCTTGCAGGGATGTGTGATAACTATGGTTTTTCATTTAAGGTAAAGGAAATTGATGCATCTGGTATTCATTCTTACATGTATGGTGCATCTTAATTACTTTTTGTGTTTTAATTAACATCCAAGAATGAAAATTGCAAGGTCTGCGGGCAGTGGTCGAACCAATATCACGTAATCTTGCACAATGTAGGTATGCATGTATATCATGATGATATTCTTCTATCCAAACTCGCATCTCATTTACTGATTTTCTTATATCTGCTCTTAAATAGCTTTGTACCTACAATAGCAACATGAACAGGAAGTTATAGAAGGCATGAAGGCTTGGTTTCCAAAACATGAGTCTATGCAGTTGAAGAATACAACTCACATTACATAACTTTGAACATCAATGTTATATAATTAATCAATAACGTTAAGAATATTGTGCTAACATACTTAAAATGTATACTTTTGATCCATGCACAATATATAATTAGGCTACCCAAGGATTATGAAGAGAAAATGGACAAAGTACATCTTTTGTTTACAAAACTTCCATACTACGACAATGTAAGTATACATGTATATCGTAATTACAACACTGAAAAAAATGAATACTATCATCTAAATTGCGTATTTTTGTATCACTAAACATTATCACACCATTCTTCCTTAAGCTGAGTATTTGTTAATAGTGTTAGATATATGTTTTAATCTATTTTTATTTTTAACCTTTTTTTATGTTAAAAGTTTAACGGTTAGTCTTCTGTCTTATTATTCACATGTTTCTCACTCGAGGTCTACTGAATACATAAGGTCCAGCCACAAAAGGAAAAGAGGACGACTAACTATTATAGGTATAAGTTTCTCTTTTTGCATATTGTTAGTTATCTAATGATGAGATATACTTTCAGATTACACGTTGATTCGTTATGATATGTTTTCAGGTTGATTTGATTTTGTGTTTTGCTGATTAAAGTGTTATGGTGGTTTATTACATTCCTGTCAAAAGATTCTCAGTTGTAAAAGAACAAATTGATCAGCTCAGCTCTTTAGTTTCTCCAACTTCTTCACAGGTTTGAAACATATTTCGAAACAGTCTCTTTTATAGCATGTTATGTTGTAGCTGCTGAATGTGTTTTTTTCCTTTATATCAGTCACTTTCAAAATGCACATCTAAACAACCTGTTTCCTTTTTTAAGTACTCTGTAAGAAGAACTACGAATGGTAAATTGCATCTAATATAGGCGAGATAAATGTTATCTAAATGAAAGGAACCCTTATATAATAATGCTATGAAGGTACAACATCATCTCCATCTTTTTTATAGTTAAACATAGAAAAGCATGACAAAAAAAGTCACAGGGTTCAGTTCAGGGGGTGTGAAATGAGTTCAATTTGAGGGGCCTTTGTAAAAGGAATAGAATTTGAAGCATCCAACAATCTATAAAGGTTAAAGGTTTAGACTTGACCATGAAACGAGGGCACACCGACAAATGGCGACTTAATTTTATTACTTTCTTTTGGCTTTTAGTTTAGCTCTTGATGTTTTTTCCTAGTGACCTGGTAAAAATAAGAAACCAAAACAATCCTCAACTCTGTGGACTTTTGAGTTTTTTTTTTTTTTTTTAATTTTTTTTTTTTAATTTGTAGGTTTAGCAACGGTTACACCACTGGGATGTGGAGTAGAAGAGTTTCAGGCTGATGTTAATTTTTTTTTTTTTTTGTAGTAATACGAAAAGTGGTTAGTGATATACCAAAGCTTCATATTATTAATTTTTTTGGTACATTATTTTTTACTGAGTTAGATGATAAATATTGTTATTTTTGCAGAAAGGGGTTTGAAATCGGCATGCGAGGATGATCAATGGGTAATATTACAAGGTAACTTGGATGTGTTCACTATCATTTTTTCATTATTTGTTTGGTAGTCTAAACGTTTAAGTAGTAACCTTTTTCCAAACATCCCCTAAAACATTTATTGTCCAAACACCCCCTAAAACAGTTTATTTCCAAACAGCCCCTATTTGAGCATTCCTGTACAACTTCTGTGCAGAATTTGAGGTTGTTTGGTGGAGAATTTTGGTTTTTTTCATGCAAATATTTGTGGTTTTGTTGGGCTTTTAGTGGCGATATATTGTGGCTGCAAAGACGTATTAGGCTTTTAGTGGCGATATATGGGTGCAAATGAGGTAAACTATTGTTAGTTTTTTATTCTAAAATTGTGACTATATTGTCATCTTAATTATAGGTGTTGATGCTTTTAGTTGATTATATATTTGCTTCAAAATTGTGACTATATGATTCATCTTAATTAGAATTTGGGAGACGTTTAACCTACAAATATTAGCTTTTACTCATTTGATGTTAAAAACGCAACAACGTAATCTTTACACAAATATATTTTAAGTTTACATCTCTTTGTGTCGTGTTATTTTGAATATCATGTTTTATGGTACACCCATGTTGGAGGGGTGAAAGCTTTCTGAGCCAACTGATTTGATTTTCCCAGATACTAATAGCATTTTGTAGTCCTGATGCATTTTTACTGTTATTATTATTATTATTATTATTATTATTATTATTATTATTATTATTATTATTATTATTATTATTATTTTGTATTGAATTTACTTTTCCATTCTTATTTTTACAAATATTTCTAAACAAGTAAATAGTATACTACACAGAAGTTTCAATTCCAACTGATAATGAGGTAAAACCACCAAAAACAAAGTCATATTATGTACAAGTTTTATTTCTAATTATATGTTTGGATATACTGATGTTTTTTTTTTTTTTTTTTTTTTTTTTTTGGTTGTTAAATAAGATGGAGAAAGTAAGTTTTGTTGATGGAAGTGAAAGTAAGTTTCAAGCAGTTTACGTGAAGCACAATGTTCTTGAGAGGAGTGTGTTGGCTCTTTTCCCAGCGAGGAGTCTTGTGGCATTGGTTGGTGGTTGAGGGTCTTAAGTAATGTTTCTAAGAATGTGTTGTATTGCTTAGTGGATGGTTAGACTCATATCATTTTGTTGTTATACTTTTTGTATGCTGTCTTTGGCTGAACCATTCTGTTCGGATGATTAGGAGGTGTGGTTGGTTAACTTGACAATAAGTAAAGAGTGGCTATTATAATTGTAATAACATACGTTCCTATTATTTCTTGAAGTGATATAATTCAGACAATTTCATTGTGGCAAATGCAACAACTCCATTTGGTATCAAGCATTTTACTATTTCATTTTACCACTTTTATATATGTTACATTATTTATTTGTCAGCATTATACGTTTAGCGTATTAAATTTTTTACATCATGTTTGTACTACATTTTTATGTTTAATAATAAAACTTTTGATAGCCGGCCAACGGCCGGGCCTTAGGCTAATAATAAATTGTTTCGTTGGCGATGCTAATCGATCCATACCTGTAAATTTATGATCATATAAACTGAGACGAAATCCAATTATGGATTGACCCATAGGAGGACTATAATGATAAGACGGGTACTGTGATTGGATGTATTAGTGGACACATTGATACGATTTCTTAAATTGACATATAATCTTAAATTGATATATAAACCAAATTGTTTACCGTTCTATTTACATATTACTATTATTATGTTCATAAAATAATGGAACCTGTTTGCGATCGTTGATGTTTGTTAATGTATTTATGCACCTAACTCATTATTAAATAATCTCTTTAAAAATTCTCATGATCTATACTACTTATAAAGCATATAAGACCTTCTCTCTTATTTATAATTTTAAGATTTCCTAAATTAGATTTTAAGTAAATACTATTAATAAAACATAATGTACAACTATGTAAAGCATAATTGATTTTAAGCAAATACTATTTCTTACATACTATTAATATATAATTTAAAACACCCCATCACCAATATATACAACTACTTAAGCACAATGTACAAATAAAACAAAAAAACATTATTTAACACATACAATTAATACACAATTTAATTCACCTATTCATCAAAATATATAACTATTTAACCACAAAGTACAATCTAATTAGGCTTACAAAACAAAAATCTGAAATCCTGCAGCCCATAA